>JACEFO010000139.1:0-36383 GCA_015342445.1 Digitaria exilis
TACCGGAGTCATGCCTTGAAGTGCTCAAGGGTCCGCTTCCAGAACCTAGCCTCGTCGTGTGATTAAAAATAATCTGACTCTGAAGAGGTGGGCATAGAAAGACCTCCAATAGAAAAAAAATCTGCAACTCCAACGAGCCAATAGATATTTTATACAGATCACTGCTTCTGCCTGAGAAAATTAACACCATTGGTTTTCTGAAACGAGTCTTACTTTCTAGCATGTTCTTATCACTCTCCACCAGGGACGGGAGCCAGTAGGGGGTGTCTGGGCAGGGCCATGGCCCCCGTCATGGTCTCCATTACACTATTAAAGCCTCAAAATTAAAGAAGAGATTAACTGCATGTTTTAGTGTTTGTTCCATGAATTAACTTCTGATCTGGTGCCAACCTAATGTTCCATCCTAAGCTATCGTTCCCGCTCTCCATTAGTGCTTGTTCAACAATACGCATTGGAAAAATAACAAGCCATACTCCGTGGCACTCCATGACAATAATTACCATTACAATCTTAAATTATCAACGGCTACATTTTGGGCATATAAAACTCGAACGGTGGGGGTAAGACCACCACCATGGTTTTTCATTGGTAGATAAGCTCAAACTTCCTCGTCGACGAAAGCCCCCAAACCCTGGCCTCTCCCTAGGCCCAAACCGAACCTGAGGCCAGCGACAACAGCCATCAGCCAAACCCGAATTTGGGACCCACCGTTACCATGGGCCGGTGGCCACTGTCACAAATCTCAGGTTGGGGCGCAACCGTTACGCAAGCCGCGACCACTGCCACAAATCCTTGTTGGGCCGCA
Organism: Digitaria exilis; assembly: GCA_015342445.1. Lineage (NCBI taxonomy): Eukaryota > Viridiplantae > Streptophyta > Magnoliopsida > Poales > Poaceae > Digitaria > Digitaria exilis. The sequence goes on from JACEFO010000139.1 coordinate 806, forward strand.
CCGTTAGCACAGGCCGGGTGTCCTAGCATGGAGAGGCACGACAGAGGGGATTTATTTATTTCACAAACTGTGGAGCACCCAGGGTTTTGACCCCAGGCAGGAGCTTCCCCAGCCGGTGGCTTTTCCACTGCACTGTGAACCCCTTTGCCCTACAATCCTTAATTAAGGTTTATTTCAAGCCACATCTGTTAACGGAAGTATCTTTAATGGTAACATGGTCAACCATCCAACCAAACTGAAAACCGAAGATTCACCTATTTAAACGGATACATCCGCTCCAGAAAGTTAAAAAAAAAAGGTCGTGGAGAGAAAAATAGACAAAGTACAGTTCTAACGACCATGGAAAGTGCTTCCTGTTCTGAAGAAGGCATTCTCTTCAAAACTAGGCTGTGCTGCATCTTTTAGCTGGAAACACAGAGTCATTCACTAAGAAACACTGCGACAACTCGCAAGCTTAAGTAAAAAGAAACAAGCAGAAAGTACATAGAAACAAACCTGGAGTGCCTTAACACGGTCCCAAAATAGGGGGCAAATCAGTTAAACACTCTTAACAGTAAGTTCCGGTGGCTTTGCATTCTTGAAAAATGAATGCTTAAGTAACTTTTTCAGCTGTAGGCCTCTTTGTTTGATCTTTTACCAAGCACATCGCAACCGATTTCCTTGAAGGCCTGATCACAATTGAACTTCCATTAGAAGAGCAAAAACAATAGTCTTACATCAATGCTCACACTCCGTAAACCATAAATAATGACAGAACAACATTCTAGAACATAAAGATAGTGCCAGAAAACTACAATCAGAAAGCATTCACTGTGCAAGCATTAACCGAAAGGGCCCATGCTACCTTTGAGAATCTTTATCACGGTCATAATCAAGACCGGGAGGAGCGTTTTTGAAGTGTCATGAGAAGAACCTGAGTCACCATGGAGATCCTCAGTTAACTTTGAATACATAATTACATATACATATATATATCTAAAATAAAACTAAGGATTGAACCATAAACTTTGTAAAGTTGGATCACTGACTTTAAACTTTGTAAAGTTGGATCACTGACTTCAGAGATAAGACTATTCATGCTCATAATTGTGAATACACATGCATACTATATTGGATAGCTAAAATGCTTACAGGCCGCTGGTAATCAGCAAGTCTAAATAAGTATCCACGAAAGAATGTATGCCCATGTAGCTTGCAGCATAAAGAGAAATTACCCCATGGCAGTATGAGTGCATTTGGGTAGCTAGATGATTACGACCACATCCACATATGCTTGAACTGTAACTTACAAAATAGGCTACTTGGTGCATTTCTAAACACAATAAAACTGATGCATCGGGTTTCAATCGTTCAAGCTTCCAGGGAGTAGGGACATCTTTTTTACACAACGCCCTATTTCTGCGAGAGCGAAGGGAAAAGGATCTAACACGTTAATTTACAGAGATTAAATCATTGGTTACCTTCATGGGAGGGTACTTCGAAAAAGGAGCATGTCCATGTGCTAGCTCCAGTGCAGTTATTCCAAATGACCATATATCAGCTCTGTACAAAGGGTCAATAGGAAGATCTCACTTACAAAAGCAATCAAGAAAACTAAAAATACAAACATAAAAGCTATAATGCAACAGACATGATTGTTACATCAGTACAATAACAAGAGGCATAAGTGGGGAAGTTTTTCCCAGAAACCTTAAGCTGGAACCAACAGAACATATTTAATAGCGACCTGAATTCAGGGAAGAGTTTTCAACTTTATGATGTAATCCAATCATATTTGAACATGTCAAGTAAAACTAAATTTCAATACAGCATTGCTTCATATTAGATGCATAAACAATGCTATTTGTCAAGGATAGTACTAGCTCAGAGTTCATATAGAGCTTTAAACAATGCATGAAAGATGGTGCTGTTCCTATGACCCATAGCTGCATATATGTAGCCTTCATGAAGGTAATGCTCCATTATTTAACCACCTACCACAGACCACCTACCGCGGATAGGGCTGCCGCATCCAGAGAGACCCTCTTTGCGATCAACCAGTAAAAAACATGCATCGCCTCCTCATATCCTGGTGTCCAAGGAGGTCAGGTTCTTTGTTCTACAACGGCTTAACATCCAAGCACTTGTGCTACCAAAAGGCATGTCTTTCTCTAGCTAGTGGTATGAAGTTTTAATCTACAAAGATTGGAGAAGGATGCCGGCAAAAGGTTCAACATGTTGATTGAGCTGGTTGCATGGGAAATTTGGAAGCATCAGAATGACTGTGTCTTAATTGGAGCTTAACCTAACCCAACCCAAATATGATCTTGCAGGAGGTGCTAAATGAAATATCACCATGGTGTGTGCTGCTGGAGCACAGATCTTCACCCTCTTTTAGTCTCATAGAAATAGGATTTTTTTTTCCCTTTTTGGTAGCTCGGTCGCCAATTTGACAAGTGTGGTGAAGTTTTGAGTAGACGTTTAGGGCATGTAACCTAAGAATCCTTTCTTCTCCTATTAACGAAATGACAAGGTTGTGTGATAAAGCGACAATCATATTATAATCAATCAAACGAAGCATGTGCAATGTACAATGCATCCATATGTGTTCTACAGTAGCAAACAAAACATAGGCATTGATATTCACCACATACTTGAAATTATATCCAGATCCAGGCTGGAGAACTTCCGGAGCCATCCTAACACCAGAAAAAAAAATAATGAAAATGTGTCAAAATATCTAGAAAAAAATAAATACCTATTGAACCAATAGCAGGACAGACTTATGAAAGAAACGTAATTACCAGCACGGCGTTCCCACAAATGTATTTCTAGCCCTTTGCCTATCACCTCTATCAACATGCAAGCAGAGACACCGAAGTCACCAAGCTTGACTACACCAGGACTATCAATAAGGATATTACCTGCCTGAAATAATGATATGTTGAGAAAGGCAGTAACAAAGTAATCCCAAACAAACCCTACAGTTGGGAAAAGCTAACCTTAACATCACGGTGAATATGTCCTTGCCTATGGAGGTACTCTAGAGCTTTGAGTGTTTCCTTTAGAATCGAGGCAATAACGGGCTCATCGAAACCTTCAGGGTATGCAACCTTCATTAGGTGCAAACATGAGCCCTCTGACATGAATGGCATTACCACCCAAAGGTTATGATCAACCACAAAGGAGCAGTAAGATCTGATGACATTAGGGTGATCTATCAAGCTCATAGTTTGAGCTTCCTTTCTTACATCATCCTGCACACAATACATAGGTGCTACTGTGAGATGTTAATTTCACAAATGGGCACGGCAAGAGACCCGAAATTGGCTTGAAACAGTACATGTGTGGTATTCATTAACTCTGAAAAGTGCGTTAATGGACAGGCATAAGGTTTGGCACTTTCAAAAGCATGCGAACAGTAATTCCTGGTGATATTAGGCCAGCTAACACAAGAAGCTGTCATGATCCAGAGCAATGGTGATATATTTTATTCCCTAAAAGATACAGAAACAGGGCCCTAGCTTGTAGTAGCACATCTAATCCAGATCAACAAGAAAGTAACTGCATCCAAATACCAGAAGCTGCTCCCAACTAGCTGTAAGCAGTAAGCAAGTTGTATGTGACCAGCATCAATGGTACAAGTAATCCAGCCAGGTACTGAAAAGAAAGCTAAAGAACTAAAGTGGTCAACTTTCTCGAATATCCCAAGTCCTCTAATAACAGTCAGCGTTTAGAGCAAACCAAAAGAAAAGAAGGCTACAGTTAGATCGATCATTCAACTAATCATGTATCACATCAGGTTCATCCAACCCAACTCTATCGGCAAGAAACAACAACGATCACCACCGAACCCTAGGAATCGAAATACGAAATGGAGAAGTTTCCAGAGGAGAGAGCTGACAAGGTTACTGTTGACCCGGTCGAGATCCAGGCACTTGACGGCGACCGTCCGGTTGGTGGGAATGAACACCGCGCGGTAGACGACGGCGTTGGCGCCGTAGCCCACTTCCTCCAGCAGGCGGTAGTCGGCGGGCGACGCGGTGAAGGCCGGCGCCGCCGCCGGGGCGGGCAGGGACGACCGCCGCATGCTCCCGGTCCTCACCATGGGTCCGCGCCGCCCGTGCTCGGGAGCACCGACCCCTAGCTCCGGTGATCGCCGGCGGCGGCTGGGAGCTTGACCCGTGTCGCGCGCTACCTGGGGACTGAAGAGAGAGAAGAGAAGAGGAGAAGACTGGGGCGACGGAGGGAGATTGTGGGAAGAAGAAAAAAAATGTTGTGGGGATTTTGGGAAAGAGAGGAGTAATTATTTTGGCGTGACGTGGCGTACGTGGGGCTGATGGATGTTACTTCTAATGTGAGTCACTGATATGCGGGGCCGTATGTGTGGGTCCGTAATGGCAGTGGCAGTGGTGGGTGGTGTGCGTGAGATATCGGAGCGAAGAATGGAGCCGACTGTCTGTGAGATCTCCACCTCCCGATGCTGGCCTGTTGGCGAGGATCGTGTGCGGGTGGTTTTCCGTGGTAAAGATGATTGCTTCTTGTCATGATCCTCCACTACTCCACCTTTTCTTTTCTTTTTTTCCAAATAAATAAAAGAGAATGACAAATGGAGAGGGTGATCGGCTTCGAAAAGAACGTTACTATTTGTCTGCATGCTTGATAAGAAACGACTGCGCTTCACACGTTTGTACTAACGAATCACAGCACGTGCAAAGTTGCTAGAAGAATATGATATGGTTATAAGGGCATTTATGGCATTGAATCTACTGTAGCCAGGAGATAGAGATAAATGTATTGCAATGATGCAAGGGGATAGAATTCCGTTACCAAGTACTCCTCGAATGTGTACTTGTCTTTGGACGCAGCACAAGGTGGTCACAGCCCTTGACCGCCCAAAGAGAATCCAACCACGGCCGAGGACGCTCGTTACCGAAAAAAACGGATACATACAGGACGCAGCCACACGTGGCGGGTGGCTCGTCGCGTGCCGTACGTACGACCCGGGCGAGCCGGCCTGCCCCTGCAGACGGCCTTGTTGCGATTCTATCGTCCACGTGCAAGCTCACGAGAGAGGAACTCGATCGATAGAACAAAAACAGGGGGGCATTGGGTGATCTTGAGTTGGCCCGTACCGGCAATAAGCACTAGATAGATAGATAGATAGATAGATAGATAGATAGATAGATAGATAGATAGATAGATAGATAGATAGATTCTTGATGCCGACAGAAACCAACCAGCTAAAAACAGAAACAAGATTTATCTTTCTATCGGAAACCAACCAAAGGCTCCAAACACCGGTACGGCCGACGGACATAATGCAATTCTCATGCATCATCATCTCTTCTCTTGTTTAACATTAACATGTCAACGTAATAGTTTCTTTTGTGTTTAGAACTACTACTACGTGTCAACGTAATAATGACACATGAAAAAAAATACCATGGTCCAACGTGCACATAATTCTCGTGGGCCTCAATGGACACACACCTAAAGCCTAAAGCCCAACTTGGTCAGCAGCACACACGGCCCGCAAAAACCTTCTTCCCAGACGACTCCTCTCGTCCCCAAGACCGCCGCCGCCGTGACCGTCTTCCCTCGTGCTTCGGCCCCCGCGAAGCGCCGCCTCCCTTGCTCCGGACAAGAAGGCAGAGATGAAGGCGGGAGGAAGAACCTGCGGCGGGCGTGTGACGAAGGCGCCGCCGTCACGCTCGCCGAGGGCGAGAGCATCATGCAGGTCCTCACGCTGCGCGGCTCCAACGTCATCGAGGTAGGCTTCCCTGGGGCGGGAGTTCCGGTTCTGTAAACATAGTACAGACGGCGCGTGCTGCTTCCTGTTTCACAACTGGCGTGCTTTTGCTAGGTCACGGACCGCGAGGGCGTCAAATCTCTGGCTTTGTTCCCAGCCAAATTCCAGAAGAGCTTCTGGATCAAGAGTGGTGAGTACTGGCTACTAATCCTAAATTCATTCACCAGGAGTTGATTACTTCTCCTGGATGACAATTAACTGTCTCTGCACCAATCCTGAGACTTATCTCGCTGTCTGCTCTGAATACGCAGGGAGTTTCGTGGTTGTTGATGCTAGTGGGAGGGACAGGCACTGGAATCAGGGAGCAAGATTGCGTGTGTTGTCTCTCAAGTCCTCTTCCACGAACAAGTTCGGGCTCTGCAAAAGTCTGGTAATTGGTAAGATTCCAGCTTCTTTTATGCTAGATATATAATGGTGGCCAACTACTCACAAAGTGACTGCTTCAGTTCTTACTTTTCTTGGATGCCCAATTGATCCAGTGTCATATCAGAGGCATAGAGCCATAATCTGTTTTTAATAAACCCTCGTTATTTATCCTATAGTTATCTTCCATCACGATACACAAGAAAGGCTCACCGAGTGATAATTTCTACAGCACGTATAGATTTTTTTTCAAGCTTTACTTGATCAAATTTCCACGAAAGAACAATTGTGATGTATAAGAACATCACAGCAAAACCATTATGATCCAAGATCCTAAGTTGCCAGTTCACGTTGTAAAATATCAGTTCGTGGTCTGCACATTTGTATGGGCATTCAAGTGCTACTCTCAGCTCTACTCAATGTTGCTAGCTTGGCATTCTCAATTTGGTCTTCTGAGTTCTGATCAATTCATCCTTTCTTACATTAGGCCATCTCTCTTCAAGTCAACTCCCAGCGAAGGTTCTGAGGCGGGAACACAAGCACAAACTGCCCAGATTGACGAGGAACCAGATTCCGATGAAGATGACGATCTGCCACCGCTCGAAGAAAACACCAACAGGAATAGACCATTTGAACTGTATTCTGACTCAGACAGTGGTTCTGATTCTTAAACAGGTTTAGATAGTAAGATGTTGTGATTTATGATCAAAATGTACCAAGGTAGACCTGTATTTATTTCCAAAACATCTCCGGTTCGTGTGCCAGCCACTTGCCAGCCTGCTATGTTCAAATTCATGCATGACATGATTTTCTATAGTATCAATATATTTGTGATGAGAATGGAAACAGCTCAGGTTCGGTGCCTTCCGATTGCGTGCCTTTCAAATTCAGGCATGACATGGATTTTCTATGAAAATTGCCTGCACTGTCAAGATTTTTGTGATGTAAATGGAGTGACTGAACTCCGAGAGAATGTTTTTATTCTGGCATTTGCAATTTTGTGTCAGCTAGTCAGCTAGAGCAAGGAAGCGGCTGTCAGGTCGACCTCTACGTGTTTTCTTTTCACCCGAAGTTGTGGCCGCTGAAGTAGAAAATTGGCCAATTCAGAGTCAAATTGGTGGAAAGGGAAGCATCTTTTGCAAAGGCCGTGTTTTTCAAAAGAGTCTACATCCAAAATATTTTCCCCCTTATGCTGTCGACGGTTTTGCTGTGGTTGCAAGCCTTCTGTGCTCCTGTCTGCTACCTTCCGGATAAGGACTCAACAATGCTGCTGCTACAAGCTTACTGAAAAATCTAGGACCGTGGCGGCTATCATCCGCGGAAAACTGGGATGTTTCAGGTCAACTCTGAGATATTTTTTATATTAAATCTTAACTGACTGCTGAATTAACAACCAAGGCGGGCATCAAGAACCAGCGATGCTACTTGGAACAAGTCCCACAACTCAGAAGATGGAGAAATAGTCTTCGTTGAACGAAGACAGAATATGAACATTTTCGTCTTGGCAGTCGATGTTTGAGGCCAACTTTTTGATATTTTATATTTGCTCTCTTCTAACTGCTGAATTAGCAACGGAGGACATGAAGTACACAGCGGTTTCGTTTGTTCAGGAATCAATCAGCGACCATATTTGGAACATGCAGAAGACAGAGAAGGGTCTTCGTTGATGAAAGGGAATGTAATATGTTCGGGGAAAAAAATGAAAGGGAATGTAATAGGTTCGGGAAAAAAAATGAAAGGGAATGTACACTCGTGAAATGACTCGGAAATCTGCACTAAATCTTTGATTTTACACTTGAAGCTACTTTTGAGACAAAAAAAAATTCAGTCCCTTGGGTGGACGACGGCGAGCCCCAGTGAAGACATGGGCGTTCACCAGAAGTCGCGCTTCCGGCGGAATCGGCTGGCCGTGGCGAGCAGGCCGACGCCGAGGCACACGGCCCACACCCCCATCTCCATCGCCCACCTCACCGTCTCCACCTCCTCCTCTTTCCACGACTCGCCGTCGTCGGACTCGCCGGCGACCACCTCCCACTCCTCGTCGCCGCAGCGGCACCCACATCCGAATCCGAAGTCCGTGGCCTCCTCGGGGATCCCCTCCAGCCTGGTGGCTCCGCACCCAATCCCCCGCCTCGACGTCGCCGCCCTCGCCCTGTCACGCATCAGCACGCCGCCCTCCGCGAGCACCACCACCTCCGCTGCTACCACCGCCGCCGCGGGCGCCACCGCCCGGCGGCACTGGACGCGCCACCCCGCCTCCACGGCGCCTTCGCGGGGGCGGCGCCGGAACCGGAAGACACCCTCCGCCACCATCTCCTTGCCGGCGTAGACCTCGAACCGCGCGCCCTCGGCGGCGGCGACGTGGTCAGCGCTGGCGTACGCGTCCCCCGCGACCCGCCGGAGCGGCACCTCCGCGGGCGCCGTCGGCGGGAGCGCGCGGCCGTTGAGCGCCAGCGCGGCGCCGCCGATCGCCGGGTGGTAGACGAGCGCGAGCTCCGCGGGCGGCGAGGCAGCAGGGGCTGAGGTGGATAGGCGGAGGTAGAAGGCGCGGACCGTCGAGGGTCGGAGCCCGGGCGCGGAGGAAGGCCCCGGCAGCGCGGGGCCGTCCTCCTCCATGGTCATGGCTCGGCAAATGAGTCGCTAGCTAGTCGGCTGCGTTGGTCTGATTCGAGCTCGTGTTGCGGATGATTGATTGCGGGCGGGAGACGGGGAGAACTAAGAAGGCGGGCGAGGCAGCCCGGTGGGCGCGCGGGAGGGACTGGACAAGGACGGGACGGGCCGGGCTCGTGGTTTTGCGCACGGGGTTTTGTTGCAAACGGGGTGCAGGAGCACACGGTTTTGGGGTCGACCGAGACGGACAGGAACAGGTGGACGCTTGAGCCTGAAACATGTCACCGACTTCGCCTTCGTAGGTGTGCTAGCGAAGCGGGCTCCGTGACACGGGAGCTGCACCGCAAAGCCCGCCGTATTCAGCCAAATCCTGTTCAGCCTTAGGCCCCGTTTAGTTCCCAAAAGATTCCCCAACTTTTCACTATTCATCCAACTTTTCACTATTCATCCCACCTCTTCTACTCACAGAACACTTATTCATCTACAGTGTTTTTTGGTGAACAGTGTATTTTCGGGAATCTTTCCCCAATCTAAACACACCCTTAGGTAGTAGGTGTACCAGACTAGAAGCAATGCACTGCGCCGCAGGACCTCAGAACTCAGCTTCCGTCCAGCCATCTCGCATACGGGGCCGTCCGTGCATCCAACACATGCCACTACTTGATCCGTGTGCGGCCAAAAAAGACTCCTCAGGCATCACAAAGTTAACGCCACAACAAGAAAAATCTGATTCTGGCCTTCCTCTTGAATGTGTAAACGTAGTAGTAATAGTGCACTCCTAATAATGCAGCAGGAGGACTCAGCAAAAAGTTGAGCCGCCTTCCAACACAACAGATTATGCATCTAATACAATTCACCATCTACCTGACCCATCCTCTGGTCTTGTTCCCGCCTGGTTGCTGCTTGGGGACTCTGGAACCAGTAGCAGTCACCTTGTGTGCAGTTGCAGCGGCAGCAGCCCTTGACGCCGCCGTCGACCTCCCCAGGTTCTTCACCTGAGGTTCGGTTGATTTCCTCTTCAGCCTCGGCTCACGCTCGGCCGGCAGGCTCCTCTTCCTGCCAACGTTCTGTCCGCCTGCGAGGCCGTTGTTTTCTTGTTCACCACCGATGGATGATGCATTCCTTGCGGCCCCTTTCCTCTTCTTCTCGCTCACCGCTGTTTCAGGTACCTCAGGGACACAAGACTTCTCGCCGAGAGGCAGCTGCTTGTTCATCGAATTCGAGATCCTCAGGATGTGATTCTCCTCCTCGCCCATCACTTCATCCCTAGAAAACGGCAGCAACTTTGCCTCTACAGGACCAGGAGTGGCAATGATGGAGTCCATTGTTATGTTTGTCTCCTGCACTTTGGTCTTGCTTTCAAGGTCTCTAAGCTGGAAACAAATGGAGAGGCCAAGCTTGGCGTTACTTTCCCCATGCTCAAACACATGCAGTGTAGTAGTAGTTCCGAGAAAGAAAGCTACCTTGATCTCAAGCAATGCCTCGGTTCTCTGCGTTTCCAACAGCTCATGTCCTATTTCCCTTGCCTACAAGATTTGGGAAATAAAAAGGTCAACACTTGATCTGGAAACATGTGGTTGAATCAAAGATCAATAGCACAACATCTTTAGAGGACGCAGAGTCACCTTTAGTTCCGCGACCGATCGCTGGTGTTCTTGTTCCTTCAACTTGAGATCCAGCTCTTTGATCTAAGAAAGGAAAATGGAATTTCAATAAACCAAAACCAGACACAATGCTAAAACTCAATGATGGCTCCTGCTAAATTTGACTTAAAAAAAAAAATAGAAGGTGGGAGATTGCTAATGGCATCAATTGTATAGTAGAATCGAAGATAGCACATCATTTAAGGAGTTACCTTTAGTTCCGCAACAGATCGCTGGTGTTCTTGTTCCTTCAACCTGAGCTCCAGCTCTTTGACCTGACCAAAAAAATAATAATAACAATGGTATTACCAGCTCATATAGCAAAGCTAAAGTTAGCAAATGTTTATAGGAATCACCTTTAGTTCCACAGCTGATCGTTCATGTTCTTGTTCCTTCAACTTGAGCTCCAGCTCTTTGATCTGGGAAAAGGAAAAATATATAAGAAAAATCCAATCATACTGCTAAATCGCATTGATGACTACTTGTAAATTACCGTTTGCTTAAGAGCTGCAACCTCAGAATCGGATTGGTGCATCTGTCTAAGTCTGCACTCTAACTCCACAATCTGAAAATGGATAAGCATGGGTACACATATATATTGAGTTTCACTAATGAAGAAGCTGCAACAACAATAGTTATTCATGCTCCTAGCAAGTAAACAATCATAACTACTTTTGCTTGTACCTTCTGCTGAAGGGCAGCACACATTTCTTCTTTCTCCTTCAGTTTTCCAGTAAGTTGACGCTGCTGTTTCTCTGACGTAATTTGAGAATGTGCCTTGGAATCTAACTGACCTTCAAGCTCTTTTACCTAAAATAGCCATCAAAAGGCTGTCAGGTTGAAGTGAAACAATAACCAAGAAACATCAGAAGAACCAGCTCTTCAAATATTACCCCCATCAAGTATATTACCTTCTCTTGCAAGTTTTTGCAAAGTTGCTCTTTCCCTTTGGCTTTGGTCTCCAAGTTCTGCAAGTTTTCTTCTAGCTTTCTCAATGAATCATCCTTAAGTCTGACTTCTTGCTTAGCTCTCTCGAGCTGGTATTCATTCAGCAGGAAAAATGTAGATTATTCATAATTAGGCTAGCTTCAAGCACGTTGCTAGCACATTGTGCAAGTTCATCATGCGACTTAACTAAGGAAAATGCACAGTTACAACTCACCATCTGTTTGGTCTTTTGAAGTTCAACAGTATCAACTTGCTTCTTTGCTGGGCCCAATTCTATTCGTCGAACACGGCTTGCGAAGTTTAATGAACTCAACGTTTCTGATACATCATTATCAGAAGGGCTAATTTGTACGAACATCAATGCTTTAGAGTCTCCTCCTATTATCAATGTCAACAGGCACAGAAAGAAAATTAACCATGTGGCTAAAAGATATAGGAAAATGTTAGCCTTATAAACATGGGATTTTCCTTGAGCAAGCAGATCATCTTACCTAGAGAATCTTGCAGCAAGTGTGTCAACTTGGAATTTCTGACCAAAAAAGGCACATGTATAGTGATTAGTGAGCGATAAAATCAAATGGGCTCAATACTAACATATGCAGTTATATGAATACTGCAAACCTGTAGGGTATATGGCTGCTTTTCGTCGCAAGTGCTGAAATAACATCACCCAATGCAGAAAGCGACCTGTTAATATTTTGTGCTTCCTTAAGCCGTTCACCTTGCACATCAGTCTTGGCTAAGCGCTCACTGCCAGCCAAATCAACAAGCCAAAGCTTGCTACTTGTACATTCTCCATTCAGCAGGTTCTTAGCCCTCACCAAGATGCAAAGCATACTGAAGCAAAGTTAAAAGGTGAAAATAACCATTTGGTTAACAAACAATCAGTTCAAGAATGGACAAAGATAGTAAATAATAAAAACAGTAACCAACCAGTGCGAGCGACTGCTGTGCTCATTAACATTGTTTGAACTCACAGCCCTTGCATTACTTCCAGCCTGCAATACTTTCCAAACCTCCTTTATATTCTCGACTTTGGCCTCCACTAGTCCAGGCACATGATGATACCCTTCAATGTTCTGCTTGATGTCCAGCCTAAATGCAACATGTGAATGTTGGGTTAACACAAATTGATTCTGTCATAAATGAAAAACAGGATAAAAAGATAAATTTCATACTTTTTAGATTGAGACGTGGCAAGAAGGTCCCTGATTTGTTCATTGTATACTTCAAGAACACTGACAGATAAGTCGTATGCAACACTTTCTTTCTCTCCTCTGCAATCTTGAACAATTCCTCTAGAGTTCTATAATTAACTCCCCTGTTCCTCTCAGTACCTTCCATGGTAAATGTCTTCCCTGTTCCTGTCTGACCATAGGCAAAGATGCAAACGTTGTAGCCATCTAAGACTGATGTGACCAGAGGAGATGCATCGGCATACACAGCATCTGTTCATTTGTTCAAGCAGCACATTAGATAACCAAAGCCAGGTAAGGAGTCAGGTAAGGTAAGTTATTAATGCCACATAATTAATAAGCTTATCAGTTTAGTTTTGAACCAAACATTTAAAACCACCCAGCTACCAATCTTGCCCTTGTAATGTTAAAATCAAATAACTGAATTTGTAGGCTGTATGACACCGTAACAGGATTACAATTGTAAAAACTACAGCCTCATTCGAACACCAAAGTTATGATAAATATACCTTGATCATCCTTTGGTGTGAAAACTCTATCGAACTTGAATGTCTTTTTAGTTGTTCCCCGCATTTGTAATTGTAATGTCCCCATCATTGGCTCCATCAAAATCCACTACGCATTTCTGACCTGATGACGCCTCATCTTTGCTTAATGGTCGGCACCGACAGAAAACCCTGATATTTCCTGAAATGGTAGAGAAAGACAGATATAGTGGGAATATGAAATCCATTCTCAGGTAAATGCAAGAGTAGTGCAAACAACTGAACAACCAAAGGATAATAGACACCTTTTGTCTCCTGAACGATATTATGGAGTTTCTTCCTCTTATCCATCTCTTCATAGTACTTCAGTTTTAAATCTTCACACTGTGCGACTGCAATAATTAAACCATAAATGCAACTGTAATAATTAAACCATACATTGTTTCTATATAACAGCTGCAAGGCTACACAATAATGCTGCTCCAGATATTACCTAGGCCATGCACTGCCCCAATCATCTTGCTCAAATCAGGAATTGCATTTGCACAATCATGTGCTTCAAGAGATAACAGTGCTTGCTCTGTTTCATGGCCTGAGGATTAAGGATAAAAAAAACTATTGAAGTTAACCAATTCCAGTTGCTGATGCAATAAGGCATGCATTAAATTGGCTTTACCTTGATTTTTCTTTCCAAATTAGATATGGCAGCAGTCCACAATTTCTTGTCATTTTCATATTTCTGGGAAACATTTCTAAGTTGGCCACTCTCTCTACCAAGAGCTTGCTCTGTAAGCAAATGGATAAAAATGGTGAGCATATGTAAACAAATTAGGTTGGGAAGATGATTGCTGCAGTGGCATAATCCATACCAAGACTCTCCATTTCAGCTCCCTTTTGGTGAAGCTCTATTTTAAGTCTGCCAAGCTCCAGATTGGTAGAGTCTACTGAAGACCATGCCATATAACACTCATTGGACTTCATAGTGCATTGGGTGGTTAGCTCCTCAATCTGTTTCTCATACTTTGAGATCAATTTACTTGTTCTATTCTGCATAGTCATAGATTTCATGCATAAGAGTCACATCACATACAAAGCTGTAACGGTATGTAAAGTTCTGACCTGGGTACTTGAAAAATCAATATCTGCTGAACATCTTTTGCACAAGGCATTCCCATCTGTAACTGAGTTTGCTGCCACAGGTGTAAGATAAAGTTATCCATCTGAAGATAAGTAAATTGCATCAAATCAACTTATTACCTGTTAATAGTGGTGCTTTTCGAATGCATATCCACAAACCATGGGACTTCCCCTTACTCCTTTGAAATTGACCATAATAACACCATTCATATCAACAGTAACTCTAATATCACGCACTTGGAGGGGCTTGTTTCCACCAACCACCGCATAGACATCGAGTTCAGACAATATCTGTGGATTCAAAAGTGATGTTCTTAGCTGAACCTAAATAGAAATCAAGAGACACAATTATGAGTGTTTAACAGGTTAGTATATTGCCTTTTCATCTTGCACGAGGACATCAAATGTACTGATTCCTTTTGGCCCAAAAGTGTAGAGTATCTCCGCAAAATGCAGATCTAGAAAATAGTCTCCAGAGGCAAGACCATCGAACTTGTAGCAGAAATTGCCATATCGCGCGGAGCAGTAAATAAAGGGACAATCACCACCTTCAATTATGCTTTCATAAGTTTCTATCACATCCCCTCCTTCAAAGAAGGAGTCGCCAGTAGCCTTTACATTGGAATCACAGCCTTCAATTGCACCGCCACCAGCATTAATGAACAGAACGGAGTCATCTGCTTTGTGACAGGCAACAAAGAGAGAGTAAGCGGGGTTCCCTAGAGCTACAAAAACATAATAAAGCGAAAGGTTCTCAAATACTTCTACTTTGACATTGAGAAATTGATATCAGGGGGGAAAATCTGGATATGTATGATTAATGAAACAGAAAACAACTATGGAAAAAATGCAATATTTTGTGTGGCTGTTACACCAAATCAAGCCATTGAGATCAAGTAAGATTGTAAAATATTAGCAATCTGATGAGATCGTATACGTCTTTTATTCAGAATAATAAGGAGCAAGTGTAAATAGATGTATTTAGCAAATAGGTAGTTCCTGGATAACAAGCCTACTGGTACTTATGAAAGCTATAATTTCCTTGTTCGATGGTGGAATCCAGTCAACTCCAAGTCATAACGATATCCTAGCTTCAGTTACAATGTGAAATTAACTACTGTTATTTTTTCAGCTTGTGGAAATAACAAATCATGGAAAGTACACAGATCCACTGAAAAGATTTTTCTTTCCTGTAGGGGTATCTTGGCAGTATAACAACCCAGCAGGCAGTTGCTTATAATTGGAGAAATAACATCAGAAAATGTGAAAAGAACTTGTCAATCTGCGAATCCGGAGAGATCCAACTTCTAAAATTCTCGGGGTAGAAAAGGGGCCGATTTGGGGAGATGCCGTGCCTAGGGTTTCTTCCCCCCGGCATTCAACAAGCACCAAAAATCAAGATCTTGCTACTTTGAACAGCCCCTACACAAGGAAGCCCGAACCCAGAAAAGTTAACTAGCACGATCCGACGCGAAAGACTCGAGCAACAGAGAAGAACCCTAAGAGGAGGGTAGACGAGCACGACCTGAACGGCAGTCGGCCAGCCTGAGGCCGGACATGACGACGCGCGGCCCGGACACGAGAATCATGGACTCGGCTATCTCGTGCGGCGAAAGAGCCGGCGGAGGGGCCGGAGCAGCCTCCTCCTCGCCGCCGCCGTCGGGGCTGGGTCTGGGGCAATCCACCGCCGGCGTCTCCCCGCCAGTGGTCCACGAGAAGTCCATGGGGTCGTCGCCGGGGCACCGCGCCTCCGCGCCTACCATTGGATCCCGAGCTAGAAGGGGAGGGGCGGGGTGGATTTGGGTTGGGGGGGAGATGCCTTCCTCTGCTGGATGGATTTGGGGTTTGCGTTGTGTTTGCCCCGCGGTAGGAATTCGAACTGCTCATATTGACGACCGTTGCCCGAGCGCTCGATTTCAGGCAGATTCAACAGACTTCTTGGGCCGGCCCATCGGTACTGAGAGAAATTTGTTCTAGTGGGCTTTATACGGGCTCGGCTTTTTCTACTCTGAGGGTCTGGCCCAACATGAACATTTTAAGAGCACGACGACAAGTCGGATACGGCCGGCGGCAGCGGCTATCAACAAGACAACACATGCTAAAAAACAACAAAATCAACAAGACAACAGCAGCAAGCTGTAAAAGTGTAAAAAAATTGTAATGTTTTTGCTTCCAAAAAATGCAAATTCTTTTAAAACGAAGCAAGGGCCTCGCTTTGCTTGCTTGAGAAAGCTTGACTTGCTGGCGCAGGCGACCCGAATTCACTCGACTGAAGAAACAAGCAAGATCCTTGCTAAGTTGCTAGCACAAATTCCGACAAAACAAACGTCTGCTTCATTCCAATTTCTAGCTGAGCCTGGTCCAGTCCAGTTAGCGAGGGCTAATATTATCGATCAGATCGGACGCGGTTGTAAAAACAAATTAACCCAAGTGCCAGTAGCTATCACAGTAGCATATATAACGGGAATAAAGGGATCCTAGTTAGCTACAAACAACAAACCGCTCTTTTTCATTGTCACATCTACACGACGTCTAGCAGTACAATACAATACTCCCCCAAAAAAATCACTAAATCAGATGTTCAAGATGCTAGCTTCTTTTCAAAACTCGTTTGTCTATCTGGCCACGCTGAAAGCTCTGTGTAAAAAAAAAAAGGGGTATAAATATACACCTCTTCTTGCATAGGGGCATAGCATACGTGACGTGAGTCCAAATTTAGGATAGCGCGACGTTGGACTTACCCAACTTTCCCTAAAGAAACCTTCCGATGAGTTTCGGGTCGTGTGCCACGCATGCCAGGACTTAGAGTTCTACTAGAAAATCTTAGAAAACCAGACTGCGGACAACGCGGTTGCTATCATGCTACGCGCATCATCGTTTTTGTTTTTGTTTTTGATTGAGATGGCAAAGCCTCACTTTTCTCCTATAAAGAGTCATCACCCTCGCCATTTTCTAGACAAGTCACTGTCCAGAGTCTAATACAATACTCCCCCCATCGCCGTAATCTCAATCCAAACACAAAGGGATTAGCATAGCAGCAGCACGCAAACATGGTACAATACATTACAGTTACATCTGCCGTGGCATTGACTCACCGTCGCCCAACCAGAGGGCTTCGATCACGCAGGAATGGATTAACACCGCCGGTAAAATGGTAACCCGATGAGTGATGGAGGAGGAAGACGACAGACTAACCCTGCATCCGTCCCACTCACGAGTCATGAGACAGGGACGTAGAGTCCGCACTGGACCAGACGACGAGAGGCAAAAAGGACGGCTGCCGCACACGTCGGCACACGCCTGGAGCCTGTGGAAGCGGACAATCACGGCATAGGGATCTGAACTTGTGATTTGTGAAGCCTTGGCAGCATAGGCGCATGACAAAGCCGTCACGCCGCCATTGGTGATGAGTAGAATAATGGAGGCCCGCTGTGTACGTGCGCCACCAACCCCACCACAACTGAACCGATGAGCATGCAAGGAAGAAGATGATGAAATGGTATAGAATGATTGGAATACCTGAGGGGCCTATTGGCGTCCATGTTACGCCCATGTTCGGAGCCAAAAACAATGGCTGATTGGGGGGCGGATGGGTACAAACTAGGTTGCATCATGCTGGTGTGAAACAACTACTACCCAGCTCCGCAGATGCTGCTTGCTGCTTGTATATCTCTACTAGTTCTATATGGGATTAGGATGGTCGATGCAGGACAGGGGGCTCGTATTATATAGCCCGTGTCGAAATCACGGCTTTCTTTAGTGTTTCAGTGCCAGATGAGCCCGACTCGATCATATAGAGTACTTGTAGAGAGCATCAAGCAGTGGCAGGGTTAATGGACATGTTGGCAGCCAGCAACATCGATGGTTGTGATTGCGATGCTTGTGCTTACTGCTTGTACAAGAAAGGAAACAACTTTTGAGAATTTTTTTTCTTCTTGTTCATCATCTTCTTCTTCTCGTTGGTTGCGATCGACCGACGTCGTCGGCTATTTGTGATTTGAAATGCAGTCAACACCCAGGTGAATGGTGTGTTGAGGTGAAATCTGGAGATCAAGAAAAGAAAGAAAGGCAGGCATGGCAGGGTTCTCGAACCAATCAATCAGATTGAATGTACTATTGGATTCAATTCAATTCAGGTGTTGAGATACATTAATAAAATAAGGGGGTCTGGGGTTTGTTACACTGGAGAAGACTAGAATGGCGGCAGGAGCTGCTGGAGAGAGATCTGCTTGCGGCTGAATGATATCGGATGGATGGATCATGGATCGGCCTTTGGCTTTGTTCAGATGTCGAGGAAGCCGGTCTGCTGGAGCACGGCGTTGCGGACGCGGCGGAGATCGCGGCCTTTGAGCGTCCTCCCGGCGCCCTCCAGCACCGACGACGACCGCGCGTGGCGCCGCGCCGCCACCACGTGCGGCGGCACCATCTCGTCCCCCTCCTCCTCGTCCGACTCCTCCTCCGCGCGCCGCGTCGCCGCCGATTTCCCCGGCCACACGGGCACCCTGACTGGAGCCGACTGCCTCGGCGCGGCGGCCGGCGCCACCGCCCTCACGGGCACGGCCACCCCCAGCCCGTCCCGCTGGTCGCCGCCCTCGGCGAGCAGGGACGAGAGCCCGAAGCTCTGCGGCACGGTGTGCGCCCGGCGCCTCGCGCGCGGCGGCGGCGGGGGAGTAGGCTGCTGCGGCTCGGGCACCGGCGGCGCGGCCCAGCCGTCCGGCCACACGACGTCGCGCTCGTCGAGCTCGAACGGCGGCGCGTCGGGGACCGAGTCGGGCTGCTTGAGGAGGCCAAGAAAACGGAGCGAGCCCGCGGGCGGCGCCCTCGGCATCGCCATTGGAGGGAGGGGCGGCTGCGCCCAACCAAACAAGTGATTGAATTGGGTTTGGATGCTGCTTTGTTTTGTGGCCTGGATAGAATTGATATATACTACTAGTAGAGGAGTGCTGCGGGGCTGGACGGCTCGGCGGCTGGAAGAGGAGAGGAAGGAGAGTGATGATGAGTGGGCAGGGCAGGGCAGGGCAGAGCAAAGGGAAGGGAAGGAGGGAGATGACGTGTCATCTGCAGTGGGTGGGACCCGGTGGAGAGAGGAAAGGGTTCAGGGAATCTCCAGGTAGATGCAGTAGGATTCCTTCCTGTGCGGATTTTTTGTACGTACGTACCAGTTGCCGATTTCCCGGTGCACAAAACAAGAACATTTCAGTCTGTTTACTACTCCTCCAGGAGTAATAGAATAGCATACCCTTGCCGCACAACAGGCGCTTTTATTAGATGTATGTATAGTACTGTACGTACCATGGATTCATACGTAAAATGGTGCGCCGTTTGTTGCCAACATACACCAAAGATTCGATCATTAGACCATCGCGTATATACTAGCTCAGGCACTTTTGTAACTGTGGTCGAAACGATATGAGATTCAGATCTCAACTTTTATGGGGGTTTATTCTGTTTGAAACGTATTGAAGTGATTTGGAGGGACCTTCGATTCTCTTGGAAAGGGGATTAGCCGAATAAGCAAGCTTTATAGTATGTGTTAATTAATTTCGTACTGTGATTGTGGAGGTGGAGGATATTTTAACCCGGTAGCTAGTAGTACGCATCATCGATCGATCGATCTATCTCGAGTTGACTGGACAAAGATGGAAAGGAATGGAATTGCATGCATGGGTGGTACTAACTTGATGGCGACACACGGCTGGTTGGTCTTCTTCTGTGGAGGTGGCTAATACTTCTAGTAGTAGACTACTCCAGTTAGTAGCAGGCAATGCAAAGGCAGGATTAGCGGACGACAGGCCGTGGTGGCTATACTAATAGGCTACAATGAATTGATTGTGGTGATGGTGAAATCAGTGGCCCATGCATGTAACGTTCGATCGAAAGCATGCATCTATCGATCTCTAGGTGCAGTGTATCTGAGCTGGGCATTCGTCAACCTACGCAGCTGGCTACATTGACTGAGACCACAGTAACAAGCAGACTTTGGAAACCACTAAATACCAGGGGTGAAAATGCGAACCCGGCTAGCTACTGGTAGGTACAAGGAATGAAGGAGGCGAGCGCCGTAACTTTGGGTTTTCGGTTTCGGCTTTCATTCACTGCCGCAGATGGACTCGATCGGGCACATCACATGCACGGCCGGCGAAGTGGAACGGACGCGGCCATGCCCTCCTGTGCCTGTGTCACTGTGTGTGAACGAATGATTGGGTCAGGTGGCGAGACGACGCCATCGATGGAGAAAAATATTTCTCCAACGTTTTTTTCATTCATTTCACTCACAGAACACGCTTTTTACTCTACTATTTACCGCGGTACTATGGCGTGGGCGGCCACCGCGCGTGGACGCGTCGATGGGACAGCTGCCTCTGGCGGCTTTTGGGGCAGGGAATCAGGTTTAAATTTTCTTCCTATTCATTCTTCTCACATTCTTCTCACTGAACGCGTATTTAAAAAATTCTATTTTTATCTTTTTTCTATTCATCTTTCTCGCATAACACGCATAAAAAAATCCTTTTGTCCGCTTCATCCGAACACAACACAGCCAGGGACACGCCGGCCGTGTGCACTGTGCTGCACCTGCCCTTCGTATCAGTACGTGCAATCTATCACTGCTAAAGGTCGATGGATCATCCAAAAAAGTTTTTTTTTAAGATAACGGTGTTCTTTTAGTTCCCACAGTTTGCAACTTTTGTTTTGTTTAAGCCCATGTTTTTTTTTATATAAAATGCAACTAAAGACCCGTACCAAAAAGTAGCGTTTGCATTTGGGGTTACATTTGCCCGGGTGCAAACCTTGAATAAAGTGAAAACTAAACACCCCAAAACTTGCAAAAAGCTCATCGAGCTGCGTGCCTGAGAGATATGCACTTTTTGCAAAAAAAAATACTTTTGGCAGAGCCAAACACCTCTTTCAAAGTTTGGCAAGTTTTTACAAAAGATATATACATATGATTGCGTTCAGAAAGTTTTTCGAAACCAAAAATCATCGTATGTTTTGCCAGAGGTATGTTTTGCCGAGCCAGAGCTGGCTCGCCTTCGATATCAGCTGGTTGGAGATACATAGCACGGCCAGGGCTTATCCCAAAAGAACGCCACGGAGAAAAAAGAACGTATGCTCAGTTGCGGAAACGAAATGACCAAACGAACGCCACGGAGAAAAAGAACGTATGCACTCAGTTGCGGAAATTGTAGGGTAATAACATCTCCAGATCTCCAGTAATGCCTCTAAATCACACCCTCTACTTTTAATAAGGGGTCTCCTTATTTTTGGAGCGCCACCATTTTAACCTCAACTCCAGCAATACCCTCTAAATCACACTCTCCTCTAAATATAATGGGACTTAAGAAGGCCTCCCTAAAATAGAGGCTGTAATTGAGATCCTGTTGGAGTGCAATTTTTTTACTATAACCCCTAAATTTAAGATAGAGGCTTGCGCAGTCAATGGATACTAGAGGGGAGAGCAACATCCTTTTCTAGTCCAGTCTGATCTCATCACGGCTCCACTCCACACTGCCTTCTCTGGGGCAGCCTTCTACTACACCCCCATCCTTTCGTTTTCCATTTTTTTTTTCTTTTATTACCTTTTACTACTACTGGCAGTAGTGTACTAGCCTGCTACTATTTTTAGAAAATGACGGCTAACAGCCTGGTGTATTTTGCGTAAAATTGTTCTTGACTTTTTGAACGGCCGAAATTATTGCATCTATCTACCAGAGGATACAGAAAAAGAAAGGAGGGCAGATACCCATCCAGCAGCCAGGGGCGGGTCCACGTTGCTGTTCTCGCACCCTCCTGGGCCAGTACACTGCACCCACAGTCATCCCACGCCGGCCCAGGCGCGCAGCACACTCACCACGGCACTAGGTCGCTAGAGTTGGGAGTCTCACGACTCCTCTCGTTTCCGCGTTTCGCCTGACTGCTGCCTGTCCCGCCGTCCGCCTCCGTCTCTGTCTCGTCTCCCCGCTCCCCGTAGACTCCCCGTAGACTTCTTCCATGGCTGTAGCGCAAATCTGAATTGGAGAAAGCTCACGGAGGGCACGTATAGGAGGCTCTCACTGCCGCCTGCCAGGGAAGCCACGGCATTTACGGGCACCGGCCAGGACCTTAGCTCCTCCAGATTTGTGTTGCAGGCCACGGCCACCTGCCCCCTCCTGCCCTCCAAACTATAATTTTCGAGTAGATCAAAAGGCAAGGTAAGATATCTTGGGATCTGTTTTAGTTATTTCGATTCCCATCAAGTTGAGTATCCAATTTTGTTTCAATTGAGTTTTTCTTGTCCAGATTTTAAGTTATTTATTTGGTTAGGTTTTTAATTAGTTGAAATTAGGAGTTGAGCATCTAATTTTGTTTCAATTGTTTTGTTTCTTGATCAGATTTCTAGGTTATTTATTTGGATAAGTTTTTAGTTGTAATTAAGCATTGAGCATCCAAATTTGTTTCAATTGTTTTTTCTTGTCCAGATTCCATGGTTATTTATAGGTTTTTAGTTGTAATTAGGGCTTTCTTTGACATGGTTATTTATTCCTCGCCGCGACCGTCCCTCCTCGTCACATCATCGCCGCCGCTCCTTGTCGCGCCGTCGCCGCTGCTCCTTGTCTGGCTGCTGCCAGCCATGTTGTGCCGCCGTGCCCAGAGGCACGGTACGGCATGCTCAAACCCTCGTAGGGTCGTGCTAGTGCCACTTCCTCGGCACGACGGCCCTACGAGGCATGGCACGGCTGGCACGCGTGCCGCCTAGTGCCGTGCCAACGTCGTGCTAGTGTCGTGCCGTGCTAGTGCCACCCATTTGGCCATCTATAATCTTGAGGCTCATATATTTTCTATGTAACCGGAACAAAGTGTCGCACCCCTCTCACGCGAAGAGAGATCCGTGACAAGACACGGAATGTGCCCCACGCCGCCACGCCACCACGCGACGCAATATTGCCAAAGACCAAGCCACTCAGGGGAAGATTAGAAAGCAGACGACTACTGCTAATGATTCCTGTCCTCCTGCTAGTAACTGTTAGAATATTTGGGTCTGGCCCATTATTCTAGTTAGTCTAAAGGATTACAGCCTACTTTTTATGTTATAGTTATTATGGTCAAAACCATACTTGTAATGGAAAAGAACTCTGCTCGGACTGGAAAAGAACCCTGGCAACGCTACGTACGAGTCACAGGGTTGATTCTGCAGAGAACCCTGTGGGTCGCAGACAACCCTGGGGGTTCTCAAAGAACCCCGGCGCTTCTCAAAGAACCCTGGCGCTGGCCTGAGTCTGAGCCTGACTTGCGTGCGGGAGGGATCTCCCTGTGCTGGTTATGGAAACTGAAGACGCGGTAATTGGAAGAGCAGATTATGGCAATCACTGATACCATAATTCAGCCTTCCATAATTCAGCCTTCCATAACTCAGCCTTCCTGATTCTCTCCCGTCTAGGTTCATCCTCTCGTCTCACCCAAGGGCTATGAATAGAGAGAGCCATCTTCTCCTGTGGTACTGAGTTTTTGGAGTCCATTACTTCTCCTCCTTCCTCTGCTGTAAATCTGCTTCCCCATCGCCGGCGCTGCGCGCACACCACCGGCGAGAGCAGGTGCCTCCGACACCATTGCCTTCTTGAGATCCTGCTCGGGATATCGGGGCAATCAGGTTTCTGGGGAGCGTCTCTACGCGACTGCTCGCCCAGAACTGTTACGTCTTCACCGGCGTACGGTTCACCGTCCTGGGGACTCCGCCGCCGTCGAACGACTACACTGCGCCTCGTCTTCTTCCTGCACGACTCCGGCGCTCGGACTGCACTGCGTCAACGGATCTTCCTGCATCGAATCTGTACGACTACTTCGAGCAAGGCCAGTCGAGAAATATCATGAGTACAGATGATATTCCTCCAGCTGGTAACGGCGCAACCAATGCCTTTGGCAGAGGTCCCGCCCCAGGGTACTTTTCGATGTCCGAACTGTTATCCTTTATCTTATTCGTGTTCTTATTTAGATCTGTGTTAAATTTGAACACGTGCACATGGATCGTTTCACTCATTATAGTCATGCAAATATTCATGAATTCAATTATAACTTTTGGAATTAAAATATGGCCTATTGCAGATAATTATCCAACAATCCAGAAACCTGAGTTTAGTGATAATTATGTTGATAGGTTTTCTGTTGCTCAATTTGCTTCATCCATTAAACCAAACACTTTTGACGGTACAAATTTTGTGAGTTGGCGTGAACGGATGGTACTGTGGTTGACCACCATGGGCATCATGGATGTGGCGGAAGGGAAGCCCGAACAATGCACCTCCGAGCAGGGAAGTGCGTTCGAGGTTAAAGATAATCTCTTCCGCGGATGCATCCTTGGTGTGATTGCCCCACATTTGATTAATCCCCTTCTTAAGAAGAAGACTGGGAAAGAGATGTGGGACGCCCTTGATGCTCAGTACGGAGTGTCTGATGCCGGCAGTGAGCTGTATCTTATGGAGCAGTTCCTAGACTACAGGATGGTGGAAGACCGTCCTGTGGTGGAACAAGCTAATGAGTTGCATGTGCTGGCTAAAGACCTTGGCTGTTGCAACAAAGAGAACCCTTGCGTGCTGCCCGACAAGTTTGTGGCCGGAGGTATCATCTCCAAGCTGCCACCTTCTTGGAGGGACTTTGCTACTTCTCTGAAACACAGGAGGCAGGAGTTCACGATTGATGGACTCATTGGCACTCTTGATGTGGAGGAAAAGGCGAGAGCAAAGGACGTACGTAACAAGGGGACACCTGTCGGTGCAAGCGCGAACTTTGTTCAAAAGAACATTAATGCTCGCACCAACAACAAGGGCAAAGGCAAGAAACCGCCTCAGCCACAGAACCCTGGGAAGACTAAACAAACCGCCGGGTTCAAGAAGAAGAAGGGAGCCTGCTATGTGTGCGGGAGTGAGGATCACTTTGCTGGAAAGTGTCCTCAACGCAAAGAAGGCAAGTCTGCCAACATGGTTATTAGCGAGCCTGCAGGAACATTGGGGTACGGTAATTATTTACCTACAGTTCTTTCAGTTATGTGTACACCCGAGTGGTGGGTGGACACTGGCGCTAACATTCATGTATGTGCTGACATTTCCTTGTTTTCTTCATACCAGGTCGGGGGGACTACCTCCTTGCTGATGGGGAACGGAGATCATGCGCGTGTACTTGGTGTTGGTACGGTCAATCTGAAGTTTACTTCGGGAAAGATCGTGCAGCTGAAGAACGTGCAGCATGTCCCCACCATCAAGAAGAATCTAGTCAGCGGCTCTCTACTCTGTAGAGATGGTTTTAAATTAGTCTTCGAGTCAAATAAATGTATCCTGTCAAGGTTTGGAACCTTTGTTGGTAAAGGTTATGATAGCGGAGGTTTGTTCCGTTTTTCACTTGATGATGGATGTAATAAAGTAGTGAACAACATTGTTAACGTTGATGAATCTAATGTTTGGCATTCGAGGCTTTGTCACGTTAATTTTGGTTGTATGTCACGACTTGCAAACCTGAGTTTAATTCCAAAGTTTACTTTTGCCAAGAATTCTAAGTGCCTTGCATGTGTTGGTTCAAAACAAACTCGCAAGCCACACGTGGCTGCTGAGGCGAGAGACTTGGCACCTCTAGAATTAATTCATTCTGATCTCTGTGAGATGAATGGAGTATTGACAAAAGGTGGAAAGAAATATTTCATGACTCTTATAGATGATAGCACTAGATATTGTTATATTTACTTGTTGGAAACTAAAGATGAAGCTCTTCACTACTTTAAAATCTATAAAGCTGTAGTAGAAAACCAACTTGAGAAGAAAATCAAAAGGATTAGGTCAGATCGCGGTGGCGAGTACTTTTCAAAGTCGTTTGACTTATTCTGCGAAGAACACGGTATTATTCATGAGAGGACACCTCCCTACTCTCCCCAATCAAACGGGGTTGCCGAAAGAAAGAACCGAACCTTGACTGACTTGGTTAACGCCATGTTGGATACCTCGGGACTTTCTAGGGAATGGTGGGGTGAGGCTATATTGACAGCATGTCATGTCCTAAACCGTGTACCTCCAAAGAATAAAGAAAAGACACCATTCGAGGAATGGGAAAAGAAAAGGCTAACGCTTTCCTATTTGCGTACTTGGGGTTGTTTGGCCAAAGCATGTGTGCCCATCAACAAGAAGCGCAAACTTGGACCTAAAACTGTAGATTGTGTTCTTCTTGGTTATGCTATTCATAGCGTTGGATATAGATTCTTGGTAGTGAACTCTGGAGTACCTGACATGGTGGTCGGTACAATTTTTGAGACCAGAGATGCTACGTTCTTTGAGAACATGTTTCCAATGAAAAATGGAACAAGTTCATCTAGGCAAGAGATTATCGAGGATGATATCTCTGCCGAACCGATCGTACACGATGGGTTCTCTCATGTGAGACATCCTGAGGAGGATAACAATGAAGCTCCTAGAAGGAGTAAGAGACAGAAGACTGCAAAGTCCTTTAGTGATGACTTCATTGTATACCTCGTGGATGATACGCCTAGGACCATTAAAGAGGCATATTCAACTCCTGACGCTGACTACTGGAAGGAAGCTGTCAGAAATGAAATGGACTCTATCATGACTAATGGTACCTGGGAGGTTGTTGATCGCCCTTATGGATGCAAGCCTGTGGGATGCAAATGGGTGTTCAAGAAAAAGCTTAGGCCTGATGGTACTATCGAAAAGTACAAGGCTAGACTTGTGGCCAAGGGTTATACCCAGAAAGAAGGAGAGGACTATTTTGACACTTACTCACCTGTTGCTCGTTTGACCACTATTCGAGTGCTACTCTCACTGGCAGCCTCCTATGGGCTTCTCGTTCATCAAATGGACGTGAAGACAGCTTTCCTAAATGGGGAGTTGGAAGAGGAGATCTATATGGATCAGCCTGATGGGTTTGTAGCAAATGGTCAAGAGAGAAAGGTGTGCAAGCTGTTGAAGTCTTTGTATGGCCTCAAGCAAGCACCTAAGCAGTGGCATGAGAAGTTTGATCGAACCCTAACCTCTGTTAGTTTTGTTTCGAACGAAGCCGACAAATGTGTGTACTATCGTTTTGGTGGAGGTGATGGAGTGATTCTGTGTCTGTATGTGGATGACATACTGATCTTCGGGACTAACCTTAGTGTGATTAAGGAAGTCAAAGAATTTCTCTCTCAGAACTTTGAGATGAAAGATCTGGGAGAGGCCGATGTTATCCTCAATATCAAGCTGGTAAAGGATAGAAATGGTGGGGTGACTCTGTCACAGGCCCACTATGTGGAGAAGATGTTGAGTCGCTTTGGTTACAGTGACTTCAAGTCTGTCTCAACTCCTTATGATGCCAGTCTGATATTGAAAAAGAATAAAAGGATAACGAGAGATCAACTGAGATACTCTCAAATAATTGGTTCATTGATGTATCTAGCCAGCGCTACAAGGCCTGACATCGCATACGCTGTAAGCAAATTGAGTCGGTTTGTTTCAAACCCAGGCGATGATCACTGGAGAGCTCTTGAAAGAGTAATGCGCTATCTAGTAGGAACAATGGACTATGGAATTCATTATACCGGGGACCCTAAGGTTCTAGAAGGGTATAGTGATTCGAACTGGATATCAGATGCTGATGAGCTCAAGGCCACGAGTGGTTATGTGTTCACACTCGGAGGTGGCGCTGTTTCCTGGAAGTCTTGCAAGCAGACCATCTTAACAAGGTCAACAATGGAAGCAGAACTCACAGCACTGGATACTGCCACAGTTGAGGCTGAATGGCTTCGTGAACTCCTTACTGACCTGCCGATAGTTGAAAAACCGATACCGGCAATTCTGATGAACTGTGATAATCAAACTGTGATTATCAAGGTGAACAGTTCTAAGGACAACATGAAGTCATCCAGACATGTAAAAAGGCGGTTAAAGTCTGTCAGGAAACTGAGAAACTCCGGAGTTATAGCCTTGGATTATATTCAGACGGCTAAAAACCTGGCAGATCAATTCACAAAGGGTCTCTCACGCAATGTGATAGACTATGCATCTTTGGAATTGGGCTTGAGACCCACGTGAGTTACTCTATGGTTGAAACCCATTCTGTGTGATCGGAGATCCCGTGAAGCAGTATGGAGCAACAAGCTATAGTGTAACTGAGAGAAGAGAACCTTTAATGAAGGCTCATTCCATGAGAAGATGCATTTCTCTTCAACCCTGTAAGGTAGGATGGTGTATACCTTAATGTGCTCCAAGTGGTTTCATGGAACAAGGCAGTTGTTTCATTGAAACAGAGATGTTGTCCTACAGAACATCTTTAAGGAACACACCTATATGAGCCTGACTACTGGTCACAGTCTATGAGATTCGGGTGATCTCTAGAAACTCATGAAAGGCATGGAGTATGACCCATAAGCTCCAAAACAGCGGGGATGCTACTGCAGCCTAGTATCAGTGTAGAGCTCTGGTGAAACTTGTTCGCACAAAACTGGCAATTCAAGGCATAGTCCATTGTTCAGTTGTGAACGAATGTAACCCTAGTTCTAGATGGAAGTTCAACTTAACAGTCTCCATCAAATACTGGTATATCAAAGAGGATCTGAGAACATTTCAAGTACGGCTTAGAATCCTTGGTGGGGATTGTTAGAATATTTGGGTCTGGCCCATTATTCTAGTTAGTCTAAAGGATTACAGCCTACTTTTTATGTTATAGTTATTATGGTCAAAACCATACTTGTAATGGAAAAGAACTCTGCTCGGACTGGAAAAGAACCCTGGCAACGCTACGTACGAGTCACAGGGTTGATTCTGCAGAGAACCCTGTGGGTCGCAGACAACCCTGGGGGTTCTCAAAGAACCCCGGCGCTTCTCAAAGAACCCTGGCGCTGGCCTGAGTCTGAGCCTGACTTGCGTGCGGGAGGGATCTCCCTGTGCTGGTTATGGAAACTGAAGACGCGGTAATTGGAAGAGCAGATTATGGCAATCACTGATACCATAATTCAGCCTTCCATAATTCAGCCTTCCATAACTCAGCCTTCCTGATTCTCTCCCGTCTAGGTTCATCCTCTCGTCTCACCCAAGGGCTATGAATAGAGAGAGCCATCTTCTCCTGTGGTACTGAGTTTTTGGAGTCCATTACTTCTCCTCCTTCCTCTGCTGTAAATCTGCTTCCCCATCGCCGGCGCTGCGCGCACACCACCGGCGAGAGCAGGTGCCTCCGACACCATTGCCTTCTTGAGATCCTGCTCGGGATATCGGGGCAATCAGGTTTCTGGGGAGCGTCTCTACGCGACTGCTCGCCCAGAACTGTTACGTCTTCACCGGCGTACGGTTCACCGTCCTGGGGACTCCGCCGCCGTCGAACGACTACACTGCGCCTCGTCTTCTTCCTGCACGACTCCGGCGCTCGGACTGCACTGCGTCAACGGATCTTCCTGCATCGAATCTGTACGACTACTTCGAGCAAGGCCAGTCGAGAAATATCATGAGTACAGATGATATTCCTCCAGCTGGTAACGGCGCAACCAATGCCTTTGGCAGAGGTCCCGCCCCAGGGTACTTTTCGATGTCCGAACTGTTATCCTTTATCTTATTCGTGTTCTTATTTAGATCTGTGTTAAATTTGAACACGTGCACATGGATCGTTTCACTCATTATAGTCATGCAAATATTCATGAATTCAATTATAACTTTTGGAATTAAAATATGGCCTATTGCAGATAATTATCCAACAGTAACTAGGATCTCGACTCCTCTATATATGACTATGCATGCAATTATACGGGTAAATGAAATGATGACAACAAAACACAATGACAGGCAGCACATTGGACCCACCCCGTCTAGAGCAGTGCAGTGCAGCAACTCGTGCGGCCTTAATTTTTTCATAAAAAAAAAAACACTCGTGCGGCCTGGATGGCTGGATGTATCGGAGCGAGAGCAAAAGCCGAGCTTGCTTTTTTGGACAGAGGTGCGTCACGTCAGCATCGTGGTATCATCATCATCGTTCACGACGTTCACTTGCGCGGGCCTTTGTTTGGCTGTGTTCAGGTTCTCAAAGTATTTTTTACTTCTTATTCATCCCTCTCACAAACACGTATCTCCAAAAATTATTTTTTCACCTTTTCTATTCAAACACACGTCCCAGTAAAAAAACTTTTACTCTCTCCCATCTCAACATAACCTTTGTTTTGTTTTTGGAAAAGTCTATTTTTCACACTCCAACTATTACAAAAGTCTGATTTTCACCCTACAACTACAAAACCAGACACTGAAGACCCTCCAACTATCCAAACCGTGAAAAATTGGCCTTTTGGGTGGTTTTCAAGGTGGTTTTGTATTTTCCAAAAAAATAAAAAATAATTTTATATTAAAAAAATTCATAACTAATTTATTTTGAACTAGAAAAATTATAATCTGATGCAAATGTTTTTAGAAAAATGTGACCTACATGTTGGTGCACCATTAGAAGTTATTTGCATATTATTTATTTTTAGTCTAATTATTTTTGGAGAAACAATAAGACACTAGTAATATAAATATATAATACCCTAATAATGTTAAATGGTGTGCCAATAGATTGTTTACATTTTAAAATAACTTTTGGCACTAATTTTATATTTTTTGGTTCCGAAATGAATTAGTTACGGTTTTTTAAAGTTTAAATAATATTTCTACTATTTCTAGAAAATCTAAAACCGCCCTCGAAACCACCCAAAGGGCTAATTTTACATGGTTTGGATAGTTGGAGGACCTTTAGTATCCGGTTTCGTAGTTTGAGGTTGAAAATCAGACTTTTATAACAGTTGAAAGGTGTAAAATAAACTTTTTCCTTTGTTTTTCTGCTGCTGCCTGCTTAGCACGCACGCAACAACTCAGCAGGCCCAAAACGTGGATATAGGTGGGCCTCCTGAAATCCCAAGAAGCCCAGAGGAGACCGGGCCTTCTACAGCCCGAAACACAATAATGCCTGCCCGCACCAATACCGATCGGGAACGACAACGGTGCCCGGCGCCCGCCTCGCTGCTACGGTGCTACGTACTAGCAATATTTAACTCCACTATACTTAAAGAAAAAAAAAGGGGACTGAACCAACTATGCATCACCATCATGTCGCGTCAGCGACATACAAGTGTGCACAAGACACATATGTTGATATGTAGTACTAGGAGTGTCTCGTCAGAATATTATTTCTGCCTGTTGGCTCTCCCCCATTTCCTCGCAAGACAAGAAATGAGCAAGGGCTTTGCTTCTTTTAATTATTCTATTTATACATAATTTTCTCAAATACATTTTTCTCTAAACATTCATCTCAAACTCTCTTCAAAAGTTACTAAACGATTTTTTCTTCCTCAAAAAGGCTTTAATTACACCAAGTCTACAAAATAAAAAGTCATGGAGCTGAAAAGTTAAAAAAATGAAGAGAAAAAATATATAAATGGGGACGTCCAATGAAAGTGTTTTTTCTTCTTGTCGCGACTTTGCTAAAGTGAGAGGAGTTTAAAAAAATTTCGAAGGTTGTAGATAATTTTTTTTTTCACTTCTTGGTCAGAGTAAGAGAAAAAAGGTTGTCGTTTTCTTGATTGAAATGAGCTAGATAAGTTACCGAAATAAGTAAAGCCATTTTTTTTTGTCGCTTCTTGGTGGGAACGAGAGAGATTTTTTCAGGAAAAGGAAAGTTCGAAGAGGTTTTTTGTTGCTTCTTGTCCGAGACACCCTATGCTCACTAAGATTAAATGGGTCATATTTATTCTTTGTAACGCATGCGTGGGACAGGTCTAAGTCATGCCTGTTCATGTTTATGCAGCCTAGGGTTTTAGGATGTTCACTCAGAAAAAGAAAACCATATGTCTGAGGAGGCGCTGTGAACATATTTTTTATTTTAACAAATGGCACAAGATCGACAATGCATGTTGGATTACAACATGATCCATCTGTTAGGGGGACGCAACAATTCATCTGCATTTCTCACGCAGTTACTTTCAATTCCACAGCTAGTCATAAACAACATCTGATGAGTATGGGTTGGATTAGATTGCTTTTTACATATATGCAACGATGAAGGATGTGACAATCTCAACTTGTTTGTGTATCTCGTTTCAAAAAATTTCAAAAAAAACTATTTGTGTATCTCTTTATTATTTTTGGTGTCCATAGTTATGTCTTTTTTTTTCGCGGGTCACCATAGCTATGTCTTTTGGATTTCGGAAAATTATTAAATAATCTAATCTTGTCGAACGAAAATAAACTAAGAAATCTCTGTACGTACTAGTTACGACAATATAAAATAGATAGAATGGTTCAAAAAAAAATATAAAATAGATTAATCAGGCACGCTGCGTCGTCCACGGTCTCCAAGAAAAAAGATCCCTCGCGATGATCTAGCCGTGGATGAGAGACATGCTTCCTAAACATGAATGTCGAAAAACAAATCTTAATATAGATCGAAAACGAATTAAGGAAAAGTAGAGTATGTATATATATCCTGGATCTCAGGATCTGCGGTGCGGCAGTTTTCCGTTGGAGTTGGAGAGACCTTTTCCAATGGAAAACACAGTACAGTACATGCGTGAGACGAGAAAAGAGCTAAGGGATCCAATCCCAAAGCAATGATGAAATAAAACCTTTTCAATCACCCGGCAGAGAAACGGATCGACGAAGCAAGATGGAGTCAGAGCTCGGCATCAGATCATTGTAACCAATCTTGCCTCCTCTTTTCCTGCCATGTCATGTGCGGAAGAATGAAGATTGAGCCATGGCTGCATGGATTGGAAGCTATCTCTGAGAGGAATGAAGCCTGGTCCGAGGACCCATAGATGAGGCTTTTGCATCATGCATGTCTCCTCTGAAGGCCTAGAACCAGACAACATTCCACACAGAACAATAGCTTCTCCGTGTGGCTATGGCCATATCTCTCTTCTTTCTTTCTCTATCTATCCCAAAGAAGATGCATGGTGAGCAAGGAGGAGCCCTGCGGGGGTGCCTTATGTAGCCAGTCCTGCCAACAGCTAGCACCCCTCTCTGCTCTGCTCTGGTGGGCTGTACGTGTGCGTGATGAGGTAATGATGGCCCGAATGATTAGCAGCTAGCATTCGAGGACCTCGCCTACAATTTTGAACAGCTAGCCAGAGGAAAACGTGAGCCGTGCCTTGGCCATTGTGCATGCGGCACACAACACAACCCAGCAACGAACAAGATGGCTGACATGTGGGCTGCGTGCGAAACTGCGAATTGATTGATTTCTAATAAAGCCTAGCTAGATGGCCACGTACGTACGCCAGCAGTAATGGCCAAAGAAACGGCCACAGCGGCATCACATGTGCGCTGTGTTCAGATGAAGTGGGGAAAAGTTATTTTTTTCTGGGATACGTGTTATGTGAGAGAGATGAATAGGAAGATGAAAAAAGAATTTTTAGGGATGCGTGTTCTGTGAGGGAGATGAATAGGAAGTAAAACGTACTTTTAGAATCTGAACATAGCTGTGGAGAAAATGATAGTAGCAGGAAGGGAGCATTCAAGGAGGGGCCAGCCATAAATACTAGCTCAGACGACGACGGGGAGGCGGCAGGCGGGTATGCTTGTGACTTGAGAGTCCGTGCTTAGTTGTAAAAAATACTTTTTACTTTCTATTCATCTGCTCATATAATACGCTTTCTAGAAAATTCATTTTCCACATTTTCTATTCATCTCGCTCACATAACACGCTTTCTAGAAAAAAAAAGTATTTTTTCTCCTCTCCATCGGAACACAGCCTCTGCTGTCCGTGCCTGGCGTGGCCACCGAGGACGCATCGATCTGAGGCGTCCATGGCCTCCTCTCCGAGAGGAGACCTAAAAACCCTAGGTAGCTAGCGAGCTGTGTAGAGACAGGGACGAGTGGTTGCGGCCGGGTAAATGCCTCGAGAAGTTGAATCCTGTGTGCGTCGGTCGTTGACACTTGACAGCTTGCGCTTGTTCTCCTCGTCATAGATGCCGGCCGGGTTCGTCATGTGTTTACTGTTTCGTCGTCGCTACATCTAAAGAGTACTAGCTAGGTGCCGTATCCCGTTCAATTTCAAATTTGGAATTTGGTCCTTGGAGCTGCATCATCCTCATTTTGAGGATGCTACATGCCTATGCCTCTTCACGTAGCTATATAGCGTTATGTAGTGTCAAAGGTTGCGATGGCAAAGCATGCATGGGTGGGTCAAGTCCTCCATCAAAGGCGAAATTGGTTTCTTGGCTGCGTCCGGGCTCTTTTTTTTTCCCCTAAAATCAAATGGAATGTACAAATTCCTAGCCTTTGTCGTTTTGCAAACGATATAACGCACAGTTGTGTACTCCTTTGCATGGCACCAACAGCCCATCAAACGAGGCCGGGCCGCCACCTGAGGCAGGCTCAGAATTAAATGGGCTGAGGGCGCCGTCTTCGTTCGATGGGCTGGGAAGGCCCAAGGAAAAGGAGGGGGGCAGCCGCTGCTACTGTGGATTAGGCTTTGAATATCACGTGCTCTTTTGGGGACATTCTATTACAAGGCGGAAGCTTCAATTATCTACATACTGATTGCCTACTATAGGAGGCAGCTGCTAAAACATGCACCACGACATCGTCTCCAGCACGTACTGAAGCACAAATAAACAGCGGCCGGGGTTGTCAATTTACGAAGAATATATAGGAGTCAATCCACCGTACGTGCAGAGGATATGATGATCAAACAAAGCAGGTTAACACAATTACGCCGGATCGATCGAATTCAGCAACTGCTCCGGCGGTGACACGCTTACCGGCCCATTCGAAATTGAACGCATGATTACGATTGAGGCGTTCTAGAACGTACGATTTCACTATCCACCAGGCCGGCCGGCCGTTTTAATAGTGAATGAATGATTGAGTGAATTAGCATGCATGACCAAGGAAGGAATTGAACCAACTTGGCAGCGCGGCGCGGCGTTAATATGCAGGCATTCGATATATATATGCAAGCAAGACGACCATATCATATCGATCGCTGTCGATAATATCCGTGGCCGAAGCATAGCGATGGCCTCGATCGAAGGGGTTTAATGGCCGCCGGCCCGCGCCGCTGATGCATGCATGCATGCATGATCTAATGGCTGGAGCTGGAGGCAGCGCCAGTACGTATACGTGGAGGTCGCGTCCCTCCTCCTTTCCGGCTTATGTTTAGTTGCAAAAGATCTTTTCAACTTTTCTATTCATCACTCTCAGAAAATACGTTTCCTAGAAAAATTTCCCTTCAACTCCCTTCAACTTTCCTAATTCATCCCTCTCACAAAACACGCTTCCAAAAAAAAAGTTCTTTTCTCCTCCAATCAACTAAACACTACCTCGTTCTTTGGCCGGAGAAAGCATGCAGGAAGTAGTAGGATGGACCACGTACGCGTGCAGTAGGGCAGAACCATCGGGTACGGCCCTGCGCTCTCTCTCGTACTTGCACTGAGAGAGCTGT
>JACEFO010000140.1:0-42954 GCA_015342445.1 Digitaria exilis
CGTCACCAGTCAGGATACTAGTCTGCTACCTGCAGGCACATATATCTCACCCACGTCGACTCCATGTATCACGGTTCTACGCCGTGGAAAGGCGACAGTGTACCACTGCAGTGTCCAATGGGCACTGATTATGTCTTCAGCTTGAAGCTGCAGCTAACCAATAACGGTGGGTGTATTAAGCATGCGGGTGTTCTTACATCATCTGTTAGGAGGGAAAGCTGCTGGAGCTTATGATCAGTCTTTGCCCAGTTCCAAAGCTGTAAAGTTAGTTAGAGCTATGCGATTGTTGTAATGCTTGCTTGGTAAAAAATCCTGGTGCCTTCAGTTCTATAGGAGGAATCAGTGCATGTGAAATCCAGATCAAGCACACTGCTGGATTGTAAGAATTCTGAATAAGCCGTCAAGAATACTGATTAGATTTACGTTATGATGTTTAAATAAAGATTGCTTGTTCTGAATCCTGATCCAGCTAATGCTCTGAAGTCAAGTATCAAAAAAAAAAATGCTCTGAAGTCTGAACCTTGGATTAGGTGTAGAATTTGGCGTCGTGTTCCTTTTTTTTTTGGAAGTTTGTTATATTCTAGTGTCTGAAGGAAGCATGTTTCGAAAAAAGATACTGCTGCACGTATGGTAACTCAAGCATAGAATTATGGATTGTTGGAATAACTTGTGACGATTTTCCTTAGATGAGACGGCTCATTAATCCCACCCAAAACTAATCCATCCACAACACCTACACTCGATTCGATCGCACCGTCGATCGGTCATCGGTCGACGATGCTTCATCGGTGGTGCGTCCGTAAAGTAACAAACGACGAAAGCGCAGGGCAACACAAGCAGGCAGCAGCTTCTTCTTCTTCTTGGCCCCTTGAGAGAGAGAGAAATCACAAGGGAGGAACGAACAATCGGGACACCCAAAACCCCCCACCATGTCTTGGGCCGACGAGATCGGCGGCGACGAGGAGACCCTCTCCGAGCTCATAGAAGCTTCTAGAACCCCGGATGGCCGGCGGGCTCGCCTCCACGAGCTCGCCGACACCCTCTACCTCCTGCCCGCCTCCCCGTCCCACCTCCTGCTCCTCCGCCTCCGCCTCCTCCGCAACCTCCTCGCCGGCGACGAGCTCAACCAGTACGCCTTCATCGAGCGCTCGGGGCCCTCCGTCGTGGCCGCCTCCGTGCTCTCCTTCCCTCCCTCGCCCCCGACGCCGCGCGCGCCGCGCTCCAGGCGCTCGGCAACACCGCGCTCGCCGGGGAGTTCCACCGCGACGCCGTCTGGGAGGCGCTTTTCCCAGAGGCGCTGCTGGAGTTCGCCGGGGTCAGGGACGCGGGGTCCTGGACCCCCTCTGCATGGTGCTCGACACGTGCTGCGGCGGGGAAGGGGGTCGCCAGAGACTCAACGAGCTGTGCCACGAGGACTTGGGGCTGCCAATCCTCGTCCAAGTTGTCAATACGGCCTCGCAAGGTGAGTCGAGTTCCGCTCAATGTTGTTGAAGTTTTTAGGATGAACAAAATCAGTGCCATGAACTTGTATGATTATTCAGATACTCTCTATTATATTAGGTCTGTCAAGTAATTTGTCAGTTGGAATTGTAATGCATTTTTATCAGAATCAGATTGTTGCATGACAAAGATGTCTGAGCCAGCTATCATAGTTGGAATGCATACTTTTTTCCTATAACTGGTACAGAAAACATTATGGTTATTTTGTTTGCTCTATAGTCGATAAGTGTAGATTGTAATGCAGAGTAGCCTTAAACACAAGGATTTATTTGGTTTGCTCTTTGTGTTGTTTGTTTTACAAGTTCAAGAGGTGTATGTGACCCTGACCTGATTTATGTAAATGCAGTGGAGCACAAGGAAGAGTGGTTGGAGTGGCTTCTGTTCAAAGTCTGTGTTGAGGAACAGAAGTTTGAGACCTTGTTCAATGCCTTATGCTCTAATGATGTCGAGTGCACAGACAACGGCGAATATTAATGCTAGCATGCTTTCTTCTGTACGCTGTCAATGTGTTGAACAACCATCCCAAAGAGGTTACTGTCTCGGACAGTTTTGCACATCATGTTTTCAATGTACACAAGCATGCTGCTGAGACCGTGGATTTACTCACCGAGGTACCTCTCCTCTTCCAACTGGGTGTCCCGCAGTCGATATCCTTGGATACACGCTGCAGCTCCTGAGGGACATATGTGCTTGGGAATCCCCCTCGTCAGAGACTCAAAGTCCTGTTGACTCACTATTGCAGACTGGCCTTGTAAAACGCCTTCTGAAATACCTAGGTGAGCTAGAGCCACCAAGTACAATCAGAAAATCAATGGCAAAGGGACAAGGAGATAACCATCCAGCTCTTGAAGGCGCAAAGGTCTGCCCATATATTGGTTACAGGAGAGATTTAGTTGCAGTCATTGCTAATTGCTTGCATGGAAGGAAGAAGGTGCAGGATGAGATTAGGCAGCTAGGTGGGTTTTGTTACTACTGCAGCAGTGCGTCATCGATGAAGATAATCCATACTTGAGGGAATGGGGGCTGCTAGCTGTTAAAAAACTTGCTTGAAGAAAATGAAGAAAATCAGAAGGAGGTTTCTGAACTTGAGATGCAAGAACCTGTTATAACTCCAGAGATTGCTAACATAGGTCTCAAGGTGGAGATAGACAAGGAAACAGGGCGTCCAAAACTGGTTAATACTTCTGATGTAAGTATATCTGCCCTAAAATAAGCCTGTATTGTCATTTATATATAAATCCACCAATGCTTCTAAATACTTGTTTAACTTGCTTCATTGGTTTGCATAATTTCCTATCAAGAGCATTGGTGTCATGTTCTTTATCAAATATACATAAGTACTGTCTAGATGTAGGCTCAACTTTTTATGTTTACATGAATATAATTGAGCTGTAGTTTTTGTCTTTCTGCCTTCCCTATCATTCATATAACATGGCAATTTGATAAAAAAAAATTATCAACAAATCTAAAGTGCATGTAATTTTCAAACCAAAAAAGTGTTTGTAACTTTGAATATAGGCTCCTGGCAATGTCATTAAACTAGTTATACTGTTGCATTGTGATGCATCAAAAGTAGTGTTATCTGATCGCATACTTTGTTTTGCAGACATAAATTCTCACAGGTCATGTTGCTAGGAGCAAAGTTATGTTGATGCTGCGGCTAGGAATACAGGATGCTACTGTTCAGCTGAAATGTCTGAAACATACTCCAATGATGAAGATGTCTAGCATATATCAGTATCTGGTACAAATGTTACTGTCTTTCCATGGTTATCGTGGTTGAGGAAACAGAATTTTGCTACTAAAGTGATATGGATTTTGAGAAAAGTAATTCGTTGTAATGAAAGAAAGAACTGATGTAAATGCATTGCGGTTTCATTACCAAAATCCGTATGCGGCAAATGCTACTGTGCTAAACATATGGTCCATTCTGTGTGGAAAATTTAGGCTTATGCCAGCGATAATTACAGTTACCAAAATTTCCTTTTTGTGCCTATCAGTTAGTATGCCCATGGTATTGTTGCTAGTTAGTGACTACAGGGTGTTGCTGAAACTCAGCAGGTAGTCCCTGCCTATCAGTTAGCCTGGGTGAACAAGGTGTGTTGATACCCAGCAAGGCCTTGTTCGATTTGCATCTTATTGGAGGGGATGCATCGTATTGGAACAAGGCCTAAAGTAGCTAAGCTGCGTTTCTGAAATTCTTATTTGGTTCAGTATCAGAACCTGCCATTCTTGTTGTCCTGTATGGTTAATTGGATTATATGTTGCTTACTAGAGATCTCGTGAAGTTTTGTTCATGTTTTATTCCTTATTTTTAATGTTTTGTTCGGATTGTACGAGCTACTGAAACTAGAAGCCATCATTTTGCCCTGATACCTTCACAGCTAGCACAAGGGACTGAAACTCAGCTATCGCCTCTTTTGCACTTTGAAGTAACAACAAATTGCAGCAATGGAAAAGATAACACAATTCTGATGTCAAATGATCAGTTTCAACGTTGCAAAGGTTACAGGGCTCTTGTATCATTATATGGCAATCTTTCCAAATGGGAAACTAACTAGATGTACTTCCCAGATCTGTCGTGCCATAGACGACTGATTGATGTGGAACGATCTTGAGGCACTTCTTCAGCTAGGAAAATACAACATCTGAACGGAGCACATACTTGGCATTCTTTTTCACAACCCGGGCCTCATGCAACATACATTTGGCGCCATGTAGGTGGAGGAGGGCCATTCCTTG
Source organism: Digitaria exilis (assembly GCA_015342445.1). Classification (NCBI taxonomy): domain Eukaryota; kingdom Viridiplantae; phylum Streptophyta; class Magnoliopsida; order Poales; family Poaceae; genus Digitaria; species Digitaria exilis. Next base: position 4,243 of record JACEFO010000140.1, read on the forward strand.
CACTGGAGCAACCTATCACGCAGCAGGATCATATTAAGATTATTCTGACAGTGGTACTGTTTTCCATGATCTATACAAAGTTCTGAACTGCAAGGAAGACTTGTATAAGTGCCACTTGCATGACATACTCCTTTGTAATATGTTACTTATCTTGGGTTAATTCTCCTAATCTAGATCACTACTAAACTGGACGTCAGCACTTGCATATTCATCCGTATGTGCAACAAACCAGACACAAGATAAAAATTTGTTTCCCTGACAGCAGCACAGCTTCTCCATGAAAGAATTTCTTCGGATGAAGCAGTGAGACAAATTTGAAGTTATTCTATGAAAGAGATGAGGATTTGTAACCAGAAAGTACCTCAGCAACAACTCCACCTCTATGATCATAAAAGACAGTCTCCCCTCCAACAAGAGCTTGTCCTGATGAATCCTTTGCACTTCCTTTGCCAGAAAGGTATATCAACAGTGTATAATACGTTTTAGAACCATCCCCAAGGTCAACACTCTCGTCGATATGCCTACCAAATCGCTGGCCTTCTGTGTACCTGTATGCAACAAAATCAGCATTCATACCATTAGTGACTTAGAGCTTTCTAACAGTGTGATGTTGGCCCAGTAGCAGATCAGTGTTCAACTCCCAGCAGTACATACCTGTAGAACCTGATATTTGGATTCAATCCTGTAGCTACTTTGCCAGAGACGTTGATGTCTGTAAATATTCTGTTTATCCCTGATTCCCAAATCGCTTGAGCAAGCAATGGGTCCGTTACAGATATCCGATCATTATCTCTGTAAGCCTCCCCCTTTAGTGGCCCCAAACTGCCCTGGTGCGTGAAGCCCATGGACTCAGCCATATCAATGAAAGCCTTTGCCTCCGCAGAAGTGAAGAAATCTGGAATCTATACAACGTGCAGAATTGCTCAGCGGAAGTGAAGAAGTCTGGAATCAATAAAACTTGCAGAAATGCTCAGCGGAATTGCGGAAGTGAAGAAGTCTGGAATCTATACAATGTGCAGAATTGCTCAGCGGAAGTGAAGAAGTCTGGAACCTATACAATGTGCAGGAATTGCTCAGAAGAGACATGATCGGGTTAATTTAGACCTAATTAGCAACTATTTGGCGGCTGTTCATTGTCAATCGAGCAGCATGGCATCAAAGATGCCTTCTAGACCTCTACTTTGAGAGGCATTCTTATCAGGAGTCTAATCATGCTATATCAAGATTTGTGTTTCCTAACAGAGAACAGTTTTGCAAATAACCTGCTCGCTTGTCTATAACGCTTCATCAAGGTTTTCCTTTCCCCAAAAAGGAGTAAGCCAAAATCAAGGCTGCCCCGTCCAATCAAGCTGCTGCTTAGCAGCATCAACCCTAGTAATTGCGATTACCCTCTTCACAGGTGGTTCGAACTAAAGGAAGCTGGATGCAAGCATGGGTGAATACGGATTCCCGCGGCAAGGGGTGTGGGGGTGTGCTTACGGTGAGGAGATGGGTGCCCTTGAGGCGATTGATCTGGAGATCCTTCTTGCGCTTGACTGCCGGCCATCCCCCACCGCTGCCGCCGCCCTTCTTTGCCTTCTTGCCCGCCGGAGCTTTGTTCTGGCGCTGCTGACCGGCGCCTCGTGCAGCGGGTTCCATGGCTGGCGCTCGCCTCTTGCGGTTCGGTGGCATCGGGGTCTCGGCCTCTCGGGGATCCCCGAGACTACTGGTCAATAATTTGTTTCAAATAACCCCTGTTAATATGCAAAATACCCCCTTTAATGGATCGCGATTAATGGTCGCGATCCGATTTTATGCATAATACCCCCTATATTAAATCACGATTAATAGTTACGATCAAATATTTTACATAAACGACCTGTAAGTTTTCAGATTAACCCTGTAATAGATCGGAATTAATGGTCGCGATCCGATTTTATGCATAATACCCCTATATTGGATCACGATTAATAATCGCGATCCAATATTTTATATAAACTACCCTGTAAGTTTTCAGTAATCCCTCGTTTGTTGCTCGCCTCGCTCTCCCGTTCTCATGGCGGCTTTCCCCGCCGGCGGCGAGTCGGCGACTGCCGCGTCATTGTCGTCAATAGGCTTCCCTTCCGCTCCTTCTCCGGGCCTCTCCTACCCTCCCACCGGATACCACCTGTCGCGGCGTCTTCGTTCTCCAATCTCCTGTTACGAGTGCAGACGACCCCCCTGTCTGTTGATTCCCCGCGGAGGATGACTGAAGCAGATGGAGACCGGCGCTTGTTCCCCGTAGTTGCGAGCTCGAAGGTACATCCAGTGTGCGCCGGTGGAGATTGCAATACCGGAGACGCCTGAAAGAGAAAACTGTACCCCGGGGCAGCGGCAATGGCGTTGCGATGCGGCCACGGGGGATGCGGGGACGTCGAGGATAACAATTAGGTTGGGGCGGCCGGCTTTGGTGACAACAAATAACAGAGGTGACCGTCTCGCTCTTCATCTTTGTCCTCTTACGAATTCTGGCAGGTGGCACTGCAATTCCGAGTAGAGATGGAGATTTTGAGAAGTCGCTCAAGTATGTTAAGGGCTCGTTCGGCAACCCAGGAATTGCTCCCAAGCTGGAATAGTTCCATGCATGGTTTGAGTGGTTCCATGCATGTCACTCAAACCATGGGGTTTGGTTCCATGAGGTCATACTTGTGGAACGAAATAGACCTTTTTGGCATGGAACAGGATCAAACCATGCTGGGTTTCAAACCCTTTCATGCCTAACCGAACAAACATTTTGGGTAGATTGAGATTGATTCCATGCCAAGATATTCCATGTGGTTTGGAGCCCATTCCATACCAAAACGAACAAGGCCTAAAGTGGAAAAGCCTCGGTTGAACTAGCTGAATTTGGCACAATGATTTGCTATGCATGCATCCAGAGGGCGTTTGTGCAATCGGAATGTCTAGTTCCAGATGGTGAGGAATCTCTGTGTTTGAATATTAAAAGAGTAATATACTCTTTATCTAAAAAAAGAGTAATCTACTTCTTTCAACCTGTTCTATGCGGTACTTACTGTAGAATTCCCTTTAATTTGACACAAAGATAGCATTGCAATCTTACATTCTGGGCCTCTGTTGTGCATCTGATCTGACTTTAGCCTGTTGTTGCAGTAGAATTCAGGCTGCAAATTATTGCCAACCCATAGGTTGCGCTTGTGTCAGTTCTCTTTTTTCTGGTATGCTAGACCTGGTGATGTTTGATTTTTACATGAAGTGTCAAATTTTCATGAATTTGTTCATGTTGGTTACTAGTAACATCAAAATGAGCTTTAGGCATTTCTGAAAAGCTTTGTTGGCTATATGTCAGACAACCGAAGTAGTAACGCACTCCAAAGGACAAAGGTCATCTACACTCCATTTTTAGCTGCTGCAGAAACTATTTTATCTCTGAATAATCTTTCCTTTGGCAGAACTAAGTTCTGAGTCATAAAGCTAACTTACAGAGAAAAACACAAAGCCAAATCTACTAATGTGCTCATGTTACTATTCATGGAACTGAACTGACAAAAGCTTTCGTGACACTGCTGTTGGTTACGAAGTGCTAAACTATCAATCTCTGGTAATGGCCTTCCTACAGAAAGCTAGGTGATATCTTGTGAATAGGGAACATTAAATTTTCTTTTCTCCCGACTCATGGAAAGGAATGGCATCAAGGGCACCTGTAGCGATTTGCGCAGCCTATAATCTTGTTTTCATATTGTGAGGTTTTCTTGGATGTTCAGGACCGAGCCGCAGATGTTCCCACCGAGGTCTGGGAACGTGGGACACCCAGGCAGAGGCTTCACCTTACCCCTGGGATCGACACTAACAGGGTACTTGAGCAGATGGCCCCTCATCTTGGTCATATGGCTGGATATGAATTTCTCCCAGTTGTGCTGTCCGATTTGCCGCACTTGCCTCATGCACTCAAGGCTCTCTGGCCTGGTGAAGCTCTCCTCAATGGCTCCGATGTGCTCCGCCCACAGTGACATCCTGTACCCGAAAATCTGCAGGTGAAAGCCACTATTAATTTATTATAGTTCATTTCTCGCTAGTGAAAATACATAATTCTCAGAAAATGTGGTATGGACTTCTTTTTTACAGGAAATACGATACACTGGATGATACCATGGCAGTACTAAGTTTACCAACTTATCAGAACTGAAGCACGTTACCTGTCCACGAGGAGCAGAAAGTGTATTTGCCCATGTGTGCTGTGGTTGATATGCACCCATTGCAATCTCCGTATCTCTAGTTCCTTCCATGGACCTCTGGTTGATGTTAGCCGACCCAATGATCACGTACTCATCATCCACAATCATGCCTTTCGAGTGCACATAAACCATGAACCTTCCGTTCTTCCTAGCTTGGTCCTGATTGAATATCCAAGTGTAGAGGAGGGGGAGAGAGAGAACCGCGAGTTCAAAATGTCAGCATAATTGTTTTTGTTTTCAGAAAAATGCAGCCTGCTGCTTTGGCCACTTGTTCAGTATGCCACAATTCACAGGAGAAAACAGAGGTACAATCTGCAATCTCACCTGTGGATTGTTGGCCGAAGAAGATCCACTGGAAGAGCAAGAGGTGTCCTCGGCTTCACGATTACCAAGGCAGAAGAAGTTCAGGTAATCCTGGGGCTCGTATTTACCAGATAGCCCTACTTCCTCCAACGCCTTATAAATTATCTCATACATCATTTGCATTGTCTCTTTCTACAAATGACAAAGGGAAAGAGAAATGAATTGCACAAGATCAGTTACTGTATGGTTTAAAAAAAGAGTTTATACACTACAGAGGGGAGTACAGTGAAGCAGATTCAGGACAATAGAATGGTTAATAAAATCTAACCTGCCAATAAAGAATTCTTTGCGTAGGAGTACCGGAAGGGTTACCCTCCGGCCACATTGGGATTATTATATATGCTGAGAATCTCTCATTTGCGTAAATCTTGTTTGCAATTTTGAGTGCTATCTCGATGGGTATCAAATTATTAGCACCTGCAGTGTACTGTACTTCAGAATCCTAAACTTTGAAATACTTTGATAGTTTCTTTTTCTGGCATTATTTGGGAAATAAACAGAACTTGGAGTGGTAAACACAACGGGAGAGTGCAAATTTGCCAAGTTCTGAACTTCAGGTTAGAAGGCAAAAGTAAATATTTATGCTCACCAATATCTTTATGTGAACTCCAATTGAATGAAGAACCAAGGAAATACTGGTTCTCAATGTAGATGAAATGTTGAGCACCTCGGATTGCATTCACATAAGCTGTATGCACGCTCATATCGATCAGTACATTTTTCCCACAAACAAGATTCTGTTAGCCAAAGTAAAAGGGTATGTTAAGTAAAAACACTAGAGGACTATGCGTGTGCTTAGCTCCAGCCTCCATGTGAAACAGAAATATAGTACACTTGAGTTACCTTGCTGGTGGCTTCTCGTGGATCTTTTGGAAAACCCTTGACAGAGTTCGAATCAATTGATCGGAAAATCTGTTGTTCCAGTTAAAATGCTCAGGCCTCTACCAGGTGTGACTGAAAATTCTGACTTCTGGTTAATAGAGGAACACTTTTCAAGACTTACCTGAACGTCCCATCTCTCTGGATCGTTGTCATCGGAATAGACGTCATCGTCGATGGCTGCAATATCAGGTATCTTTTCAATCCAGAGCAATGTATCATTGCGCGATTTGGTCAGTTTCTTAGTCCCACTGCGCTTGGATGCCTTCAACCAGCGCTCCTCAAAGTTTTTGAGGACATCATATGCTGCCGGACCATCGATCTTGGAATGCAAGTCATGCCATGGCTCTCTTGGGCCACGGGCATCTTCCACCTGCAAGCAAATTGGTTCATGAGGATCTACCAAATCCCAACAGAGTTCGAAGACAACAAATTGTATTGAGATCATCGCATAAAGTCGCCCTCCGCATATGTGAGATATTCACCGCAAAGTTTGGGTTGTAATAGTCGTCCTTGTGAAATGTGTGAAGAGTCCTAAACAGCATGTGTCTTGGTGTATCATATCGCCCTCCGCATAAATCAAGGCCTCCAACAAAGGCAACAATCTTCCTTGTATTGTTCCCGGCATCAGCATCCACGATCACAGTTTTCTGGTGATGAGTAAATATAGTCCCTGTTTCCTGGAACCAGCAGTTACCATCAGTACTGCACATCCCAAAATGAATGGGAGTAGTAATCTCATACGGCGGGTGATCAGATGAGATCATGAGATCAGAACATGACAGTTAAGGTGGTGGACAAGACCTGCTGCTTCACCCAGCTGTGCCTCTTCCCAGCGGATCGCGGGCAGAGCAGTATCTGAACCCAAGAATGCTTGAAGAACCTTCGTGTCTCCTCATCCCGGGTGCCCATGTATCCTTCCATCTTGAAGCCGAGGACGCTCCGTGACGTGGGGTCGTCCCAGACGAGCAGCAGCACCCTGACCCCCTCCTGCGACTTCCTCCTGAGCAGGTCGCCGAGCGCCATGCCGCCCGTGCCGTCGCGCACCAGGTGGATGGTGTGGAACACGGACCACCCGGTGATGTAAGGGGATGGGGGAGGGGGAGTGGCGTAGCGACATGGAGGGGGATGCCGGGGTTTATGTAGGGGCGGCAGGCAGCGGCAGTGGGTGGGGGAAGGAGTGATGGGCAGCGCAGGGCACTGGCGGTGAGCTGGAGAGCAAAACCAAACCCAAGCAGAGAGAGAGAGAGAGAGAGAGAGAGAGAGAGAGAGAGAGAGAGAGAGAGAGAGAGGAGGGGGGACTCGATTGAATTTGAATTCGACGACGACTATGATGATGATGCCATTGCCATTGTGGTGAGTAGTAACTGCCCCACGGGTTCGAAGAGAGGCCACGGCGACCGTTGGATCAGAAAACGACGTGTCAATCGGGGCTGTTCGTGCCTCTAGAAAGAGGCTTGGAGTTCACTTGTTCCGGTGATGTCCATGGATTTCGCGCGGCCTGCAATTCATTTCTCACAGCCTTTTGAGCTGTCTGCTTCGTCTTCATGGATGAATCGTTCCTCAAACCACACTCCAACTCAATGACGTGGAGTAGTAACTCCACCGGTTGAGGTAGGGTAAGGATGGGCTGTGGTTGATCCTTGTGAAGGTACAAGAGTACAAGGAGTACGCAACAGATTTCCAGAATGAATAGTTTTTTGTGGTACCGCTCCTGTCTGTCACGATTAGGTCGTGCGAAATATCAGGATCGTTCCTGCGTTTGAAAGTCTTTTTAGCGAGCTGTGCGGTGTTTGTGTTGCCACTGCCAGGCACGGACAGGCCCGTGTTGTGCACTTGTGCTCCCTCCAAACAGCACTACAGCAGGAACCAAAAGCCAGTGCCCATGGCCACCACCACAAGCACCAGGAGAGCAAGGCCATTTTGAACGGCACCACACAGCGGCAGCCGGCAGCGAGCGACATCATTCCAAGCCGCGTCGTCCCCGTGGAACGGATGGCTGTCGCGGCGCGTGAGCTGGGCGTCCGGCTCCTTTGGAGCTCTCACCACTCACCAGTCACCACTCACCACTGTACTGTAATCTCTTTTTGCATGCAGAACGCATTGGCTCTAGTTTTCTGTGGAGGAAGCGGTGGAGGGGTCAATCATGCTTTGACCCCGCGGCGGCTTTCCCGTAGACAGACACAGGTGTCTGAACGGCGTTCGAAAACGTTTCGCCGGAACCGCTTGTCGCTTTGCGTCGGGAGAATGCATGCATGAGATCGAGTGTGCTTGGATTGGACTATAAAAAAAATGAGAACAGGAGCTTTCGTCAATAGGATGATGGATGATATTTTTATCGGCCATCGAGTAGGATTGTTCGGAAGGGCAGGGAGGGACCCAGAGAGGACCTTGTTGAGTACTCCTACTCTGCTCCAACATCTTGACGTGGAGACGAGGATTTCAATGCCATTGCATCGCAGGTCTCGTACTAGTCTCGTAGCTAGACAAAAAAAAACGGAAACGTTCCTTTTGTTCGAGAAGCACGGATCGGACAGATAGATTACGAGTTGAGCACGAGTTTACTAATCGCGGAGGAGGATGAGGATGGTAGTCAGTTTCCAGTGTTTTGGTTGTGCTGTCTGTCTGTCGATCGAAGGCTCAGCAATGATGCGCATTCCCCCGGGGAAAGGGAAGCCTTCCTTTTTGCGATCAGTCCACCAAACCTTGGCATCATTGGAATTTGGATGCATGCACCAGGGTTAAAAAAATCGCGGGAACCGGTCCGAAAACCGCGGTTACCGGTCGAACCGCCCCGGACCGGTAGCGGTTCGGGGCGGTTTGAAACCGGTTAAATTCAAAAATTTCAAATTTGAATTTAAAAATTTGAAAAATCGGATAAAAATTCTTAAAAATACTTCATGGTGTGCTGGATCTATTGGTGTCAAAATTTCTCAAATATTTGGTCATTTGCTATTTTTTTCGCGAAATACAAGTTAAATAAAAAAAGAAAAAGAAAAAACAGTGGCTGGCCCATTAAGGCCCATGAAGGCCCAACGCCTCCCTAACGCGAGCCGGCTAACCGCCCTGGTAGTACCGGTATCCGGACCGGTTTGACCGGTTACCGGTCAAACCGGTCCGGTAAACCGCTCAAACCGTCGGTAAGTTACCGTTCCAAACCGGTCACACGGGGGATTTGAACTCAAAATTTGAATTTGGCCGGTTTTCCAACAAACCGGTCGGTAACCGATCCAAACCGGTCGGTAACCGGTCAATTCGAGCGGTTTACCGAAAAAACCGATTGCACGGGGGATTTGAATTCAAAATTTGAATTCAACCGGTTTCCACCGGTTACCGGTCAAACCGGTCCGGTATACCGTTACCGCCGGCCGGCGGTAAGAACTACCGGACCGGTTTGGGTAACCCTGGCATGCACGCAGCAGCGTCTTGCGATGAGAGCACCTCGCCAGCGTACACGTAGCCCCTATCAGCGCGGCCGGCGCACGACCAATAATGGGAGGAAGAGAAACGCACGTACAGTACTATACGAGGCACGAACATGTAAGTGCGCGCGGTTCCTTGCTCGCGAAACGCTCGGCGCTCTCTCCGGCAGGCTTCGCTGTGTTCGATCATAAAAAATATATTTTTTTGATAAATAATACACTAAGAAGCATGTTCTGTAGGTAGGATGAATAGAAAAAATTGTTGGAGAATTAGTTTTTCCTAAATCTCAACACAGCAGTCCTCGCGCGCGCACGCACTAGCCGGTTCCCCACCGAAGCGAAGCGAAGCGAAGCCAAGCCAAGCCAGCGGCGCACGAACCGCCTCGGGCACGCACTCCCCCGCGCCACTGCTGGTTGCCTTGCCTCATTGCCCGCAACGCGCAAACAAAACAACGTCGCCCGCCCCACGGGCTCCGCGGCGCCACTCCCCAACGCACCCAAATAAGTATGTGTGCGATCCAGCCAGCCCAAGCATAGATAATCCACCTGCGATGCGATGCGACTTCCTTCCGGCGAAGCTGATCCGTTCGTCGATCAGGGTCCGGTCGGCCCCTGGGTTAGCATACATAATATAGGAGTAACAAGGAACTGTCCTTGTTCGGATTAACTTAGCCGTGGCAGGCTTATCGCAAATCGACCAACCCCCGGCGCCGGCGCGCCGAGGCACACACGTGCGCAGATGCCGGCGTGGCGAGCTGCGGCCTTCACCGGCTCCGCGCTGGGCGCCTTGCCGCGCACGCCCTGCCCGCTCCTCCGCTTTAATTGAGTGTGTGTTTAGTTTGAAAAAGATTTTTTTTGATGTTTACTAAAAAAACACTGTAGATGAATAATGTTCTGTGAGTGGAAGTGATGGAATAAATATTTTTGAAACTAAACGGACCCTGAATTCCCCATGCCTGAACCTGACGGAGAACCCTGGTCCATGCCTGCTCGCCGCGCGACTTATGAGGAGCGGTGCCATTTGGCCATTCTGGCGGACGGAACGCACGTGTACATTTTGTTCGCCTCCTCGCTACGGTACCTTTAAGCCAACAACCTTATCTGGACCGATGATCATAAACCGGAAGGAGCATTAACATAGCTTCTAATAATTGGCGACCGAGACGTTTGTGAACCAAACAGAACAGACTTGCCGTCAGCGTTAGGGCGCGCTAATGATCGATCGGGCCGCCGCTTTGCTCCCCCATCCTCTCGCCTCGCTTTCGTGCCCCCCTGTTCTTCGTTCCAGGCTTAATTCGAGCATGCTGCACGGTTGGCCATGGACTGATTAATTGATGCCTAATAACGGATAAGCAAGCCCCACGCCCGCCGAATCCCTCCCTCCTCTCTTCTGCCCGACAGGCATCTAAAAGAAAATGGTTACGTTGCATCGCGCCGCCGCCGCTGCTGCAGCTTTGATGATTGATCATCGCCCAAGGCATCGCATCCAATGGGACTACGTACTACGCTTGCCTAACCTAAAGCTCTCCGCTGAAAGCTAAGATAATTTGCTACCACTTCCATCAGTAGGAATATTTGGTACGCCGGCGTATTTTTGTATTGCCCCCATCACCCCATCCATGATGGCTGATATTGATGATCAAGCAGTACACGTATATACTAGACTCCCATCGGTCACATTCCGCAGGGTTTTTCTTTCTGTCTATATGGGCACAAAGTTGGCAAAGATATATCCTCTCCAATTATTAGCTGCGTTTTTTCTTATTCGATCGATCTGCTTTGTTGGGTGATATGATTAATCGGTTGGGTTGGAATAATAGCTATCGATCGAGGATAAGGATGCCATCATCCGATAGCCGTACAGTATTTGCCAACCTTGCTAATAGTATAATTTCGGTCCATCAGTCTTCAATTACAGTGCTTTACGTGGATCAACTTACTACGTATAGGTAGTACGTGCAAATTAAACTTTGGTCAAAATGGAAACAAAACCTTCACTGCCTTGTTAGCACTACACACGTCTTGTTAGCACGCGTAGGAGTATTACGTGCCGCTGCTAACAAAGGCGTATCATGGCTCCACGCCTTGAGTCTTCGGTGGTCAAAACCCGTCCATAGGCGGTGGCCACCCACACGCTATGATTTGACGTACTACTTCCATGTCTCCATTCCTATGCAATGCCGATGCATTCAGATTCAGGGGAGGGATCGGAAGAGAAGAAAAGTCCAACATGCATGCATGCAGCCGTTCCTTGGGATAGGTCAGTCAATCCAGGCAGGCTAGCTCCAGTCCACGACTCCAGATTGATCGGGTCCAACACGGCCACGTAGGTAAGGCATGCAGGCTAGCGATGTTGCTTCCATGCATGATGATTGATCGCGAAGCGAAGCGAGCAGTGCATGGCCGCCGATTGCCGGGACGACGACCGCGCACCTACCCGGTGGTATCATATCCGCCGCCGTCCCAGTACACTATTTATAAATTTATAAATAGAAAAAATACTTTTTACTTCCAATCTGAACACAGCCAAGAGGAGGAGGAGCGTCCTGGTCACACACACCTATCATATCATATCGTATCGTATCGTATCATCGCGCCGCGCCAGAGCCGGTACGGTGGCCGCGCTTGACGCCGATACAAGTTGGCAGCAGCAGCAGCAGCAAGCGCCGTCCCACGGCCACGGGATGGATGGACGACGCGGCCGGCCGTGTACGCACGCACACATGCTGTACGTGGCGAGGGCGTACCAATGCAAGCATTGCTGTGTGTGCTGGCGACCAAGCTCGATCGGGCACGTACTGATCTGATGGTCCGGCGTTATTGCGTCGAGCTGTCTGTCGGGGCGTGCCCCGCCCCGCCACGGACGGAGCTAGTACTAGCATATCATTGCGCTGACGTGGACTTGGATTCAATGGGGACGGATCGGAATGCATGCCATGGCCCGGACGGACGGACACGCCTGCCCTGCTGGCCCTCGCCCAGCTGGCCGTCGACCTGAGCCTGGGGCTGGGCTATCTATCTCTTCTGTGCAGGAGAGGAGAGGAGAGGAGCGGAGCGGAGCGGAGCTTGTCGTCGCTTTGCACGATCTTGTCGAGGCAGCACAGCTACCGTGGCGCCGGCGCCGTCTCTGCGTGTGCGTGCCCCCGATCCCCCATCCCGTCCCATCCCATCCATCCCGTGTGTTTTGTCCTGGAACAGCCGTCAGATGGAGACCCCACGCCCGCGATAAAAGAACGACTGCGAGTCGTTCCCGTCGAGCAGGCAGCAGCTCGCCAGCTCGATCGGGTCCGGTGTGGGAATGGCAGCCTGCCGAATGCCAGTGCGGCAAGCTGCCTTCCTGCATATCCTTTTCCTTGGATTTCCTCTGCTGCTCCACGCATGCGATGCACCCATGCTCAGCGGCATGGACCCAGGCCAATTGTTGCGCAGAATCTTATTACCGTGCACGGCATGTACTGGCTACGTACTAGGCATAGTATGTATTGACGTATACGTACTACCCTAGTAGTAGGCGATGCTATCTACTCCAGCAGTTTTCGCAGTGACTTGTAAAATGGTACACAACGGAGAGATCCACCGGTTCACTACTCGCGGTGAAAAAGTGAAAAACTAGAATAAAAGGCCGATCGATGATGACGACCGATGCGGATATCCATGCAGCTGTCTGTCGTAGCTTTCGTCGCCTGAAAAGCTGTGAGAATTTTCAGTTTCTTGAGCGACGATAAAGCCCCCCTATAATGACAACGAGCGCCGGTACTTTCTGTCCGAAAGACGCTCTTGTCGTCGAGCAAACCGCAGTAGTACGTGCCCGCCCGATCGAGAAAAACCTCCACCATGCGTTCCGGCTCGGCAGCTTCCGGGGCCGCCGCTCGCGCATGGAGAATTGGAGACGGAGCACCGCTTGCCAGGATCGACGACGACGGTGCCCGTGGAAGACAAGGTCGCCTTCGTCGAACATCATGGCTGTCCGGCCGTCTGGTACCAGGAAAGATACGGGTTTTGATGCCACACACGTTCTGTACGAGTGCTACCTTCACGACGTCGCGATAAGAAAAAGAGAGAGAGAGAGAGAACGAAGCGGATGCGTACGAACAGCAGGGGAACGGCCAATTTGCCAGCATCTCGGGACGCCTCGTGATGGGAGCAGTTGCCGTTCAAATTGTCTCGCCCGCCATGCCTGAGAGGCTCGAGACAAGTAGCAAAAACTCTGCGCTTTCTAGTCTAAAAGTTATGGATCGATGTGTAGCTGCTTTGAAAGAGCCAGTGGTGCAATCAGAGCAACATTGTGTCTACGTCCCCGCGGTGTGCAGGCTACGCAAAATCCTTTTCGTTGTTGCGATGCCCTACTGGATCTTGAGCTGGATGGAGCACGAAAGCGACCACGATGGCTTGGTGAATTGGATTGGGTTGGATTGCTCACGTACTGTGGAAAAGTTAGTTAACTGCTCACAGATGGCGAAGTGAGTAGTGGAATTACATGGCCAAATCATGCGGTTGACTACCTGTTAATTCCTTGTCCTGACCCCGACCAAGATAATGATAGGCAATTAATTGAGGCATGGTGGCGAAAACCACCGCTGCACAGCACGACAGACAAGTCGAGAAGAAACCTGTAGTTCAGCTGGGCTGCCCATGTTTGATTGGGCCAAATTACACCAGTACTTGGGCCTTACTACTGTGTGCATAAAGATACTCTCGTCTTGGGTCCAATCTTCTTCCACTCTGGCAATATCGGCCCATAAAAAATCGCTCGACGACAACTTCATGGCTTTCGGCCGACTAGAAGTCAGATCCCTTGAAATCCTGTCGTTTTTCTTCTCTCTTTCTCGCGTTTCCACAGCAGTTCCCCTCGCTCAAAACCGCGTTACTCTGTCCGCGTTGCCGCGGCGTTCTTGGTACACTTGCTCACGAAACCACACACAAAAAAAAAGTGCTGATCCCAACCGGCCAGCTGGTGCCACACTAACGTTGCATGCTATCCTTAAACTGTCATGTGCCTAATCTCTACCAAAGCCAAGGGAACACGGGAGATGTAGAGATTTTACGCAGTTTTTGACGGAAACCTTCCTTGCGAAGACTAGTGGAAATCGAGACTTCGTTGACCTCTATTTCCAACCTCTAAAAGAATATTCTCGTCTAGCCATCAAGATTTCAACCTCTATCCCAACATTCTCCGCACCGGTGAACCTCTATATCTCAACCTCTATACCAACTTATTTATATTTTATTCAACCATCCCAACTACCATCTCCTCTCTACTCACATTTTTTTTTCTACCTCCTATTTTTTCTTCTCTTTTTAATCTTTTTCTTTTTCATTTTCTCTTTCTTCTTTTGTTCTGTCTCGTTTTCTTTTTTCGCACCCGCGCCCTCTCCTCTCCAGATATTTCTCTCGTACTCTCTCCAGTCTCTCTCGAACTCTCCCCACCTCTCGTTCTCCTCCTCCTCTCTCTCTCATCTCTCGATCCAGAGGAGCTCCGCCCCCCTCGATTTGGGTTCTTTTTCTTCGATTGTTTTTTTTTCTTTCGGTTCTTCCTTGCCGGCGGCACGAAATCGACGGCGAGCTCCCCCGGCTGTGGTTGCTGCTCCGTCTTCTCTCTTCTCTCTGCACCGGCGAGCCGCGGCCGGCGGTGGAGAAGCCGGCAGCAAGGGAGCGGAGAAGGAGCAGGGGTGCGCCAGCTGCCGTCTACCCTCGTGGGCCCGAGCCACGTGGTGGCGATAGCGGCCGAACGGAAAGACCCTGAATTTGGGGGTTCTGCGAGCAACCGGCAACGTAGCGGCCGGCTCCCAGTCCGCCCCCGCGGCGATTTTTAGCCTAAAGCAAGCCTGGAGGCTGGGACGCAGGATAGCCTTAAACCCTGGTCTAGTGGCAGTGGCCGCCAGTTACGGGAGGGCCCTGTGGGCTGTGGAGACACACACGCATCCAGGTGGCCTGGTCCGATTCCGGCTAGTGTGGCGGGCGCCTTTGGACGCGCAGGCTGCACATGACACACCCCGCCCGCCGGCCCCTAGATCTCAATCGACTCCAAATTTCCGCTCAGACGACCATCTCTTCTCCCTTTCCCCGCTCCCACAGCTCCAACGCCACCACCGCCTCCACCACCGCCCGCGGCTTTCCTAACCCTAGCCTTCCTCGCCAGCCGATCGCAGCAGCAGCTCGGAGGGGGCGGGGCTATGCCTAGCGGCTTCTAAGCTCGCGCGAGCGACCGTCGAGATCCGAGGGCGATGTCGAGGGCGGAGGCCAACTGGGAGCGCCTGGTGCGGGCGGCGCTGCGCGGGGAGCGCCTCGCCGGCACATACGGCCACCCGGTCACCGGCATCGCCGGGAACGTCCCCTCGTGTCTCCGCAACAACGTGCACATCGAGGAGGTGCTCCGCGCCGCCGACGAGATCCAGGATGAGGACCCCACCGTCGCCAGGATTCGTGAGTTTTGCTATAATTGCTACCATTTCTGTTCCGCGGAGTTTTTGGGGGCAGTGCGCGTACTGTTGCCTCCGTATTTGCTAGTGGCTACACTGCTTCTCGAGACTTTGGCA
Organism: Digitaria exilis; assembly: GCA_015342445.1. Lineage (NCBI taxonomy): Eukaryota > Viridiplantae > Streptophyta > Magnoliopsida > Poales > Poaceae > Digitaria > Digitaria exilis. The sequence continues at coordinate 19,654 of JACEFO010000140.1, forward strand.
TAATTCGGTAGTACAATTTTATTGCTCTTTTGTCCTGTTACACTCTTGTTACACAGTTCCAGTTAGTAGGTAGTTTGATTAAGCTGACATGCGTACCGGTGACCTATAGAGTTTTATGATCACACTTCACAGTTTATACATGTCTGGTGCCTCGACAACGCTGACAGACTTTTGTTGACCTGCTGCGTTGTGTATTCTCTCGTTGATGAACTGCCACTTTTTTGAACTTGACCATTCAGCAGGACTGTCAGCTTTAGTTCTATCTGCATTTTTGCTAACTCAGACTATGGTGACGTAACGTATTTGGCACTCCCATTAGTAGTGCAGCTGTGCTTCTTAATTTACATGCTTGTATCATTGCTTATACATTTAGATTCCTGTTTTCCATACTCTTCTTAGTTCTCTATTTAAGCATGGTCCTGCAGTTCTGCTGGTCACTCAGCTACAGAATATCAAACTTCCACCAAATCAGAGGATACTAATGAAATAAATTAGACATTTCTGCATCTAATTTCTAGTATGTGTTACACCAACTTTTTTTAGCCGTGTGGTTTTACATGCCATTAAGCCTATTTGTTTTTGTTTCTCATATTTTTAAACTAGCTGGTGGGTTCTGTGTTATGTATGTCAATGAATGGATGGGGACATGAAAAAGGCAACAGTACAGTTTGGTTGGGAAAAAAATATACAATTACTCCTAGTTTCTTTAATGTTTATATGCGCCTGGTTGATCTGAACATGTTTTTACCTCGTGCAGTTTGTGAGCATGCTTACACACTAGCCCAGAATTTAGATCCAAATAGTGAAGGACGAGGAGTATTGCAGTTCAAAACAGGTTTGATGTCAGTAATCAGGGTATGTCAATTTCAGCTGGACATATAGTGTGATTTTATATTAATACTAAATTTTGATTCCACGGCCTATTTTGTAGAATGTTGATAAAATCTAGAAACATGTTAGCACCACAAACCATAACTCTTGGATGATAAATGATGAAGCGTTCTAAAATATATCTTTGGAGTTGTAACATTAAGTATCTTATATTAACAGTTTTTTTGGTTTGCTAATTTAGCAAAAGTTAGCGAAGAGGGAAGGGGGGTGCTATAGACCGAAGTGGTGATATTGCTAAACTGCAAGAGTTCTATAAGCTTTATAGAGAAAAGCATAAAGTGGATGAGTTGATTGAAGATGAAATGAAGTTGAGGGAATCAGCTGTTTTCAGCGGTAACCTTGGAGAGTAAGTATTTTGTGCAGCTTGAATTGACTTGCTCTGCAGCTTATTGTAAAAAAAAGAAAAGAAAAAATAAACGCCATTTCATTACCTTGTGACATTTTATCAAGGATAAATGAAATAAACTTGTGGCACTTGACAACGTTTACTGTCTGCAATTTAACTACTGATTGTTTGAGCAGGTTGGAACGGAAAACTCTGAAGCGGAAAAAGGTACTTGCGACGCTGAAGGTCTTATGGTCAGTAATAGAGGACATGACAAAGGATATTTCACCTGAGGATGCAAAAAAATTTGATATCTGAAGAGGTTTGTATTCTTGTTCTTTATGTTTGTTTTTTTAGTACTTGGTGTCGGGAAATTGGATAATATTGTATTGAGTAGTTTGTCCATCTACTGCTCCGATATTTGTTAAACTCAAAGAATCACCTCAACAACTTCTATGTGTATATATGTAGATACCTTAACCCAAAACTTATTCAGGAGTAACACTTGGATTTACTAAGCAAAGGCTTTTAACTTTCAGATCCTCTCATAATGAAATAACAAAATGTTGCATGTGGACAAGCTAAACTTTTTACATTTTACCTAAGGTATAATTATATACATGCAACAAAAGCACTTAAAATATGGCTCTTACATCACAATGATATGCTAATTTTGGTATGCATGCATTCAAGTTTGATTTAGTATGAACTATGACTTAATTATTGTTCAGACCTGTATCTTTAAGATGCTGTAAAGCAAATGCCGCAGTTCAAGTTTTTTCCCCCACCTTCCCCCTACATTTCCTCTCTACTATAACGTTCTGAGTGTAGAGAATGCTGGATGTCCACCATGTAGGCAAGCTCTTTAATTATCTACTTTGTATTTTTGTTGAAGTAATGTCGGCGATACTTTTTTTGTTTTGTAGACAAATACGACAGTTGAGTAAGTTACATATAGAATCTAAGTCTCCGATTAAAGTTTGATATCTGTTGGTTACAAACTTTTGCTCTTTCAAATTTTCTCCCTTGAATATTATCAAAACCTCTAAAGGGTTTTCTTCTCTTGTGATCAATTTTATTCTGTTTTGCTCAGATGAAAAAGGTCATGCAAAAGGATGCAGAAAGGACAGAGGATGTTGTTCCATATAATATTATTCCTTTAGATGCATTGTCTTCTACAACTAATGCCATTGTGACCTTTCCGGAGGTAATTATTCGGAGTAAGGTCTTCTGTTGTTGATAGTGTTCTAGATCTTGAAGTCGCTATACTGTTTACATTGTTTGAATTTCAGGTGAGGGCCGCAATATCAATCCTGCAGTACCACAGGGATCTTCCCAGGCTCCCTGGTACCTTTTCAGTCCCTGATGCTAGGAATTCGATATGCTGGATCTATTGCAATATGTCTTTGGTTTTCAGGTTAGTGTCAAGGACTCAAGGTGCAACTATTCAATCTTTTGCATGGCAGTTTCCAAGTTGATAACCACTGTAATCATATCACAGTGGAACAGCTCATTTCGTAGTACTGCTAATATATGACAAGTGTTGGATGGCAACCTAATGGTTGACAAAAAGTCTTACCAGACCTCCTGTCTTTCATAGATCACATTTCTTCATCAGTAAATCTATATGCTGTTGTGTTATTAGGTGTTGCTGTAAATTTCATAACAGGAATATCATTGTACACGACAACATGGAACCTATATAAAGAAACTGCAGCATGCACATTACTATGCTGCAGTTACAAACCTGGTCATTTCCTTAATACCTCTTTTGTTTCCTAACTTTGACTGTATATTCTGTCATGCTTGTATGTTTCAACATGATTGAGAGTTGTCGAAGTGGTCTAAAATTTGGGTCTCTGAATGCTTATGAGCGACCATACATGCTGAAAATCCAGATACATTAAGTTGAAAAGTGAATCGGTGGAACGAAACTAATATGATAAAAATGAATACAAATCAAAATCCTAAATTCAGCATTATTTTTGTGATAAATGAAATCCATCTTGTAACTATGGTTATGCTAGGTTCTAAATTGACATGTTCATTTTTATTGTGCTATGGACCTTTTACTAGGAGTATCTGTGGCCATTGACCATCTGATGGAAATCAGATGCTAGGAAAGAATGTGAATGGCATGGCATTCACATACATCATTGTCATACTCTAATTTGAAATTATCTAAATATGTATCCCAGTCCAATATAACTTTACTAGGCTTATCTGCAGTCATTGATCGTTGGATGGAAATCAGATGCTAGGAAAAGAATTTGATGGACATGGCCATTTACATAATCACTGTTCACGATCTGTTTTAGAATGATCTAGTATATATCCTAGTGCAGTTATAACTTTCTATACCGTCTTAACCCTTGAATATATCGTATATCAATATTTTGAAACTTCCATTGTGGAAATACGTTGTAATCCTTCATGTTTGCAGGAAGGTAACGTGAAAAAACAAAGGGAGCATATCGTTCACCTATTGGCAAATGAACAGTCTCGGGTGGGCAACCATCTGGGATGAACCGTATGGATTGTTTGGACACCATTTTACTGTTTCTGGCATCACAATTTTGGATATAATTAATGCCAGATTCCTTTGAAATTCAACAACCATAACTTGTCATCATAGCAATAAGTTAGCATTTTCTTTCTGATTCTTTTCTTGAGTTTCAGTCCTTTCCATTAGCATTTATAATACACCTTTGCATGAAGTAGCTATTTTTCTTGAGTTTCAGATTTCTGAATAACTTTTTAATTCATGAAAGCTTGTTCATGATCAAGTGGAGAAATTTTTCAAGTTCTTTCTGCATTCTTGAGATGTCATGTATATGAGCTATTCTCATGTAATGTTGCTGTGCTCACTTTGAAAGATGAAAGAATGATGTGCTGCGCACCTGAAGTATCTGATATATATTTTTAGCCTTCTTTTAAATGTGTTTTAGTTTTGAGACAAAAGAAGACGTGATGCGCACATGAAGTATCTGATGTCTTTTTTAGCCTTTTTAAATGTTAATTTCTAGTTTTGTTGTGGCCATTAGTCTATGTGACGCACACACTTGATGTTGATGTTTTGCGCTGTTTGCTAATCTTGTGTGTGAGTGGATAAAAATGTTTGAGCCAGCCAGGAGTACCACTATCATAAGTGGAACATTTCTTGGTTTTGTAAACAATTATAACATAATAAACTGAAATGATGGAAGCATCCATGTTACTTGTGAGATTCAAGGTTGAATCTTGTTTGCCCCATGGTTTTCAATTGATAAGTTCAGCTGCATCTACATACTTACATGCTGATTGCACTTGTCAGCTGTTTAAGTTCCATGTAGATATGGAGAGCATACTAGTTGTAAGAAGCATATTTTGCTCTTCCAGTATCTCATTTGTGGTATCATCCTCCCTATTCTGTCACCTCATTTTTCTAGCCATGCCATCCTGGTCTGGTCCTCTTCTGTGCAGTGTTTACCCTGTCATGGCATATCACTCAACACCCCACTAATTTAAATTTACGACCATTGATGTTGCTACACTATTGACATTTAAATTCAAAACATCCATATTTTATTTTGAAAACAAAATGCTGATGTGGTACGAGTTTAATGAGATCAGTTATCGCCTATCAGGTTGTGCCCCATGATAATCTTCTCTTTATTGTTTGAAGTAGCTTTTCATGCCTTTATCGTTACTGTTGTTTCTGTGTTCCTGCTAGAAAATTGATGGGTGCCGTGGCATGCTGTATTCAAACAAAGCCCTTGATAACTATATCAAATGGTGCAGCTATCTGCCTTACCATCTTATCTGGACCCAAGGTATGTTTTTCTTATATGCATCAATCTATTTAACTCTTTACTGTTCCCGTATTTTGATTTTAATACGTTCTATTGTTTTCTCTCAGTTACTGATTCTTTAACAAAAGAAAAGAAGTTGCTATATGTGTGTTATTACTACTTGATGTGGGGTGAAGCTGCCAATGTACGGTTTCTTCCCAGAGGGCTTATGCTACATATTTCATATGTAAGTCTGCATTTCTTGCGATGTTATGTATTATAGTTTTTCATGCTGCAGATTTTTCTTTATTTCTGTTTTTGCGTGAATTTTTTTATATTCACACCATTCGCTTGCCCCTTTGGCGGAGGGTATTTTTTTCAACGATGCACACATTGGTATGACATATCCTTTTTTTTTTCCTCCTTGCCTCTTGTCTCTTGAAGTATCTCATGGAAACTGTTATTTGGGGTGCAACTAGCATTGATCATGCTCCCTTGCATGAGGCTTGGGTGAATCAGACTTAATCATAGTGAGATTGAACAGTCCTGAAACACTAAAATAAATGAGGGATACTGTCAAAAAGTGCATGCTAATGGACACGTACTTGTAAGAGTCCTTCCCTGCCTTTTCTTTTACTGTGTTGACACGCCATTCATTACTTTCTAAGGTAACTTTCTTTAAGCAATACTCAGTGAATCCCTGCAACATTTGTTCGTCGTCAAATGGACTTGTGCTCGCCATTATTATTTCAGAAATTATTGTTCCTGTGTCACTTCGCGTCCTGATTACAAATATCCTACCACCTTCGTTGGAAATCCAAGGTGACTGCAAGAACAGTGTCCGCACTGTGTGATCTGGAGAGGCACGTGCTATAGGAGGATCGAGGAGTTGTGTATATTAGAGTGTGGGAAATGTGTTTATAGGGAGCAACGAGGTAGATGAGGGCTACTCCTTAATGGCCACTCCATGTCCACGTTGTTAGTTGGAGTTCGGAATGTGCATGAACCTGCTGATGCGAAGCCTTTGTACATGACAGCAAACTTCTGAGTTTAATTATACCTTTACCTACTAATTGTTTCTTACTAGTTACTTGGTGGTTTATGTGCTATTACAAAATATTTATATATGATGCTGAAATGCTATCAAGAGTTCAAGACTCACTTCGAGTATATATTTCATTTCACAATAACTGGCCTAAATCCCAGATGCCATGTTTGATTCTATCCTCCGGGTTGCATTCAATGCATGTCTGTCCAAATAGGTCTTGTCCGAGCAAGTTACTCAAAAACCTATAATCATTGATGATATCTTTAATTTATACGTGACTTGCAATGTTTCAATATTACAGCTAGCAGGAGAAACTAGAGGATATTCTGCGAAACAAACTGCAGAGGCCAGCTGAAAGCTGCAGTTTCTAATGGCAGTGTGTCATTTCTTGAAAATGTCATTTCTCCTTTGTATGATATAATTGCAGCGGTAAGAGTAGCTTCTGAGTGAGCTAATATCATTCTCGATTGTTTGGTCCTATATGGTTTCTTAAAGTTGATTCTGCTGCAGGAAGCAGCCAATAATAAGAACGGGCGTGCACCACATTCAGCATGGAGAAATTATGATGATTTCAACGAGTTTTTCTGGTAAGCAGATCAATTGAGTTAGGTTTGGTTGATTTTGTTGCTGTTTTTCATAACCTTCTGATGGTTCCTTTTAGTCTCCTTAAGTGCTTTCAACTAGGGTGGCCATGGAAGCTGGAAACCAATTTTTCTCAAAGCCCAGTAAAAAGGATAAGGTTTGTTTTATTAGTTGTAATCACAATTAGCCAAAAGGCCCAACAACTGGTTTATTTGGATACGCTAAAGGTTATAGAAATAAAATGGCCTAAATGACGAATTTGGTTCATGTTCCAAATTTTCTGTCAGTTTAGATACACATTAACAGTCATCTTCAACAGTACGATACTGGATTTTACTGCTATTTCCTGCTAATTGTTTGGCTGTTTAACTGTTTTCATACGTAATGCTCATTTGGTTTTGCAGGGCTTGTTGGATAGGAACCATCACTATGGAAAGACCTCTTTTGTGGAACATAGGACATTTCTGCATCTTTACCACAGCTTTCATCGCCTTTGGATGTTCCTAATCATGATGTTTCAGGTGAATGCAAATTCTTACCAAGAATCATTATTGGTATCTACTGGGATTTTGCAGCTCACTTCTTCATTCATAATTATTATTTTTGAATTCTTCATTTTTTTTTGTTCCATGATCCATGTGTTGAGTTGCTAGATGCCCAATTACACAACCAACTTTTTTTTTGGCATCCCTTCTTAACTATGGCAAGTTTTTCCTGTTGGTGTTCCCTAGATTAAACTCATGGCCTCATGCATCGATGATCGATGCATTTAGAGGATTTACAGAACATCATCAAAACCACAACTTTGCAACAAACAACGCACCCATTTTCTCCAAATACAGGTTCCGTCATCATAGCTGCACTTACCATGACCTTGTGAGTGGAAGAAAATGAGGGATAATTTAGCTGGGCAGTGCTGAGTTTTTTTTTTCCAGTTTTTATGATTTATTTTGCTCCAAGATTTATATTACTGTGATAGAATCAGCATGTATTCATTTACGTACGGATTTGAATCTGTCTGTTCCAGTGTTATCCTAGACGCTAAACGACCGGTCACCCTTCGTTTAGTGTTTAAACAGTTTAGACAATCAGTTTAATGGTTTAAACTTTTTGCACTTTAGCAGAAAATATACATATAAACGTTATAAATTTCATACGGTATAGTCGGTATAGTTTTCACTCATTCAATTTGAGGCATCCACACGATACTGAGTGACACAAAAATTCTCACATTACATATAACAACCACATACTTGGTATTCTAGACTTCTATATTTTCTCCAACGACGTGCTTGTGACCCAATATTCTCTCCCGCACCAATTATCACTAAGCATGTTCCTTATTACCTTAAGGACCCTTTTATCTGTGCAAATGTGTTTAGTTCCTGTTTTAATTTCACTGTTTACACCCTTTTTTTGACCAAGTTTGATTATTTACAGCGTTTAGCATTTAATTCGGCGACTAGGCGCTAAACTATATGCATACCCCTGTTTACAGCGCCAATGTTTGGTTTCAATGGTCTAAAGTTTAGCCCCGTCACAATCGAATGTTATTACTAATTAGGAGTAATAAAATGTAGATTAATGACAAAACCCATTCCATAACCCCTAGGGCTTAATTGCGAAACAAATCTATTAAGCCTAATCAGTCCACCGATTTGAAAATGTGGTGCTACAGTAAACGATTGGTAATGATAGATTAATTAGGCTTAATAGATTTGGCTCGCCAATTAGCCTAGGGGTTATGCAATTAGTTTTATAATTATGTCATGTTTAGTCTTAATCAGCATCGAAACATCCGATGTGACAGGGCTACACTTTAGCCCTGGAAATCCAGACAGGGCCCAGCTTAAACACGTGTAAATGGCAGTTTTGACGTGTTTAGGCGAACACTGGTCTGCATGCACAATTTGGTACGCCAACATTGAAAAAATTACCAGAAACGGTATCTTGAAATCGAAGTTTAGCAGGAGTTTTGTTGAATTCTTTTGTTTTTTTATGGCCATGATGATTAATTTTGTTTTCTTATTTTGTATGATGTTAAACTAGATGGTTTATATAATCCTGAATGAGTTTTATGTACCTATGGTGTAACCTAATTGTGGTTCTATATTTATACCGATGCAGGGACTAACTATCATTGCCTTTAACAATGGTCGTTTTGACATGAAGACTGTATTACAACTTCTTAGTCTGGGCCCAACTTATGTCGCAATGAAATTTATTGAGAGTTAGTACAAAAGTCTTTTTTTTCCTTATTGTAATATTGTAGCAGAACTGCCAAATTAAACTCAAATAAAGTGTGATGGTAGTCATTTTACAGATCAGGCACATAATCACTTAACGGCTTTGCCGTAGTAGGCCACTTTCAACAGTTCATCCGATCGAGACAACCAGCAGAAGTCTCACATGAAAGTTTTGTATAAATTTATCATGCTTTTTTACTATCTGCACTCACCTCTGCGTGAGAATTTTGGTGGTTGATTCGATCAGTTGAAGTGTTGAAAGTGGGCTACTAAGTTAAACTTTTAGTGATTATGTGCTTGTTGTGTTCAAATGACAGCGTGACACTCAATTCGAGTTTAATTTGTGTTTAATTTGGTGGTTGTCACAAATATAATAAAAGTCTCTATGTTAACTAATTTTGCTTGCTACCTTTTTGTTTTTGTCGAAGGTCTATTGGACATTCTAATGATGTATGGTGCCTATTCAACTTCTCGTGGATCTGCAATTACAAGAGTCCTATGGCGATTCTGCTGGTTTACTGTAGCTTCATTGACGATTTGTTACCTATATGTGTATGTTTTTTCTTCTGTTTATGAGTTCTGAAATTTCATTCCCACCCTATTTTTTATAGAAATGAACTCACTAGAAATAGAATGAAGGATTGTGGGGAAGGTCATTATCATTTGGTCATGACATATTAGAGTCTTGGAACACTAAGGTGTAACAAATATGATATTTGTAGTTTTACGTGATTGAGGGTGCATGATGAAAGCCATAGAGTATTTGAATCCAGAACTCAAACACATGTTGTAAAAGAGATAAAAGATTGTTATAGGTGCTCTGTTGGTCATATAGGGCTGAAGTATTGCCATTCAAAGCTTAGAAACTCTGAACTGGTCTGTCTTATCCAATATTTTCTTGACTGGCCTGTTCTGATGCTTGGAGCAATGCTCTATGCGGCTTCCAATTTTTGACAAAAGGTTTGAAGTGTTACAGTTTTTAAAATTTGAAAATATTTTGTATCAATTCCAAATCAACAGTTGATATTTAATTGACCTTTTTGTCTTGTCGAATTGCTGGAATTCCTAACTTAGGATTTACAATTGAGGACCAAACACTTTTATGTTATGTTCGTACCACTGTGATGAAACTTCTAATAGTTTGATCCTTTCCCAGCAAGGCACTTTCAAGATGGGACCACAATCCGCAACATTCAAGATATATGTTTTCATAATCGGTGCCTATGCGGGTGTTCAGATAATTATGAGCCTCCTTACAAGCGTCCCTTGTTGCCCGTGGTTTTGACTGAGGCTTGCTACCGTTGGTCTGCTGTACGCCTAATTAAGTGGATGCATCAGGTCTGGTCTTTTTTTTAAGAAAATTCTTTATTCCTTTTCTTTTGAGATCTTTGTAGATGTCCCTGGAAAAAAAAGTACCTGAGATTTTACTTTTGTTGAAGGAGAACAATTATGTTGGAAGAGGCATGCACGAGAGTCCCCTTGACTACGTCAAGTAATCCCATCCAACTTTCAAGCATATCTGCTAACCTGTCGGAAGTGCATCATTACTTACTATATTTATGGTGCAGATATGTTGCTTTCTGGATTGTAATTCTTGGCGCAAAATTTTCTTTCACCTATTTTCTCCAGGTAAAGTTTAGTTTTCAGTTTCCACTTTTTGTAAGCATTGATCTTTGTGCTCTAAAGACTAAAGTGTGTCCTTATTATGCAGATAAAGCCTCTCGTAAAACCAACAAGAACTATAATCAGTTTTAAGAGGCTTGCAGTAGCCTGGCATGACTTTGTCTCGAAAAGTATGTTAATACTACTTTTTTCCACACGTCACACTGCTATATGTTTTTCCTTTGCTGCAGCATCTGATCCTATAGTATTTTCTTTATTGTGTATTTGGAAAAATTTCCTGTGAGAAGTGCGTATCTCTTTCTAAATATAAATATTAATAGTTTCGCTATTTTATAATAATCCTCATGATTGGTTAATGATGTGCATCACTTGTAATAATTGGTTTCTACAATGCTTGCAGATAACATAATGCTATTACAATTCTTGTCGTTATGGGCTCCAGTGGTGGTCAGTAAGTAACATTTGTTTGCTTCTGGTTCTAGCTCTCTGCTGAACTTTTGTTGTATTGTCAGAATCATAGGCAGATATTATGACTTTTGAAACAATGGTCATTGAAAATAAGCAATAAAAATATCTAGATGACAGTGCCATACGCTCAGTCAGAAACTGTTTGTTGATTATCTATTTGGTGTTCATCTTGGTTTGTTGCCGATTCTGTATCCCAGCTCATTCTGAATTTTGAGTAGGCCTTAAAGTCAGTTCTTGTTGCATAATGGCATGTTATGTTTCTAGCTAGTTATAAATTGGTTTGTAACATTGTGGAATTCTCAGCCACTACCAGAGGTAATATGTGCAAACAGGACTGTTACTACAATAACATTGCTTAATCAGCAACCCTCTCAACATTTTTGTGTGCACCATCATTTATTAATGGGTCAATGTGGACCAAATTGTGCTGGGATCTTCCATTACTGTATGGTTTATGTGTAACTGAATGTAATGCTTGAGAATATTCTTTGTTATTTCTGTAGTTGTCACATGAAATTTGCAGTGAACATTTGAAATTATTTTCTTAATCTAAATATTCCTTTACGCAGATTTACCCTTTTGGACATTCATGTCTTTTATACTGTGATGTCTGCTATTTATGGATTTCTACTTGGCGCACGGATCGCTTGGGAGAGGTTACCAACTTTAGCTTATTTTTCTTTTATTAAACTTTTGCTTTGAACTACTACTGTACCAATGAAGTTGTTTCTTGCTGATCTGTGAACCTTATAATTTTGTATCTTATTATTGTGCAGTGCCATTTATTTCCAGGCTTTATGGTCATATTAAGTATTGTGTTACATGCTTTGATTGCTTTTATGCTTGCACAGTGATAATGGTGTTACATGCTTTGATGTTTTGATGCAACACATGGAGGAACAGCCCCATGTTGCTGCTACAAATAGATAAATACATCACAACTATTGGGAGAACTTACTCAAGGTGCTGATAGGTTAGAAACAACAGAAAGTTGTTGAGTCGTTCTAGAGACGAAGATAGAACAAAAGGTCGAATTCAAATCCACACTAATGTAGTGGTAAAAAAAAAACTCGACTGCCGCGTAAGGACAGCCCCCAAGCATTTTGCTAAGATGACTTTCTCACGGCAGGTCGAGAAACCCCCGAACCCCTACCCCACCTTACACAGTGGTACGTAGCCTGGACTTAAACCTGTGCTTTAGCGTGGGGGCAGCTGAGGGAAAGTTTTTAACCCGCCTGGAAATTCGCTCCGACTGGGAGTCGAAACCAGACACGAGTGCTGCTAGAGCCATCTAACCAACTCAGGTAGAGGCCTGTTCGCTAGTGTTAGGAAAAACAATTTTTGCATCAAATTCTTAATGTGTTTAGATATTAGTGTAGTTTCCGATAGACGAAGAATGTGATTGTCTTTTAACTCTTTCCTTTGAGAAGCTGTCTTTTAACTCTTGATAGCCAAAATCTAGTCTGAGTCTTTGATACTTGATTGTTCAACCGGAACCATTTCGGTATATGTGATTGCCCTTATCGCTGTCGTCTTCTTTTCTTGCCTTTCATTCATCAATGTGTACTAAACGTGTTGAACTGTTGATTAGTTTTGTTTGTTTGTTAATCATGCCTTCTTGTATTTTTGTTTGTGTTTTCAGATTAGATCTGTTGAAGCAGTTCATCAGATTCTTGAGAAGTTCCCTAGAGCATCATGGACAAACTTCATGTTGCTATTCCAAAAAGGTTTGTGACGTCCTTCTAGTTTCTTGCTTATCTAATTCGTTTTATAGTCTAAATCTTTTTTTAATCCTTTATACAGGCAACAGCTTCTATCATCGGGGTCAGGTATGTTTCAAAGCTACTTCTGTTGTGGAACTTTTCTGTAAATTGAATTTGACCTTTGGGCATTCTTTATTGTTACTTAAAAAAAGTTGACTATGGAACACTAAATTAACCAGGATGCCGAGTTAGACAAGTTTGATGCACCTAGATTCGCCCCCTTCTGGAATGAAATTGTGAGGAATTTAAGGGAAGAAGATTATATTAGCAATGCGAAGTAATGCTTCTTTAATAACTATGTTGCAGTTCTTTTGGACCGGCATACGTAAATTGGTTTGGACTCCTGTCCTATTTGCAGCGAATTAGAATTACTTTTGATGCCCAAGAATGATGGAATTCTTTAGAATTGTGCAGTGGCCACTTTTCTTGCTTGCTAGCAAGGTAAATGAATTAAAGCAATTTTAGCTATTAAAAGCTTCCCCTTGCATGAGTTGTATATTTTGTTTCCATCTTATTCTTCTCAATGAGCACCTTCCCTTTTCTACTGCAGGTTTTTGTAGCTAAGATATTGCAGCTGACTTTAAAGACCCACAAGAAGAACTTTGGTCAAGGATATCGAAGGATGAATACATGCAATATGCTGTTGTAGAGTGCTTCTATAGCATTTATCATATTCTGACATCAATACTAGAGAAAGAAGGACGTCTCTGGTAATTAAGTTTGTACTGTAATACCTTTATTAATTCTTTTTAAAAAATTTATACCATCTCTATCCTGTCCCAATTTCTCGGGACAGAAAGGCTTTGCTGTTGTTCCATTTCACCTTGTAAATTCAAACATTTTAATTTTGTGTTGCTTTATTCTTTGAAAAATATAGGGTGGAGAAAATTTATGGTGGTATCCACGAAAGCATTTCAAAGAATAACATCCAGAAAGATCTCCATTTCAAAAACATGCATATTGTTATTGCGAAGCTTGTTGCTGTACTTGGAATACTGGTATGTACTAGAGTTTGGCATTAGTTTATATGTTCTCGTTTTTCTGGGCCTTGCTTACTATGGGTCACCTTAATACTAAGGATATGGATAAGACATCATTGAAGGCAGATGCGTTTTACGCTGATAGGGGCATTTCCCCCCTACAAAAAAATCTGAAGGCAGATGCATACTAAACTCTAAAAACAGCAGTAGCAGCCTAAGGAACTTTAACATCAACTTGCAATTCCAGTTTTGCCCCCTTTCTAATTTTCCAGTTAATCCAATAGGCAAGCCTGAAACATGTAAATCCACAAAAGTCCAACATGTGCAAAACTTTCAAATACGAGCCTCAACATTCTTCATTCCAATTCCCTGACCCGACTTCTGCAACTATTGCTAACAGCCTAGAGCTAGTCAATTTGTTGCTGCCCATCCTACTCGCCGGTGGGGAAAACTGAGAACATCGTTAGATCAGGGAAGAGAACTAGTAAAATCAAGCACCAGCAGCAGCAAGTCAAGAAGACAAGAACATGTCACTGGATGATTGGATAAGGGAGAGGGGAGAAATCAATTAAAAAGGCTACTAGATCAAAGAATCCGAAGGAATCAGAAGGGGCAAAACTCAGGTGGTCACCGCTTGCTGCGAAATGCTTAGTTATCCTGGTTGAGGCTTGTTGTGGGCAGCTGGCTGCATAGCTCGCACTCTTACCATGCTGACTGGGCCATATCGCAAAACTGGGCAGATACGTGTCAGCCCATGTATCGAATGATATTGGGCAGCCCGGTGCCACGTTAGCTCTCGCTTGTGCTGGGTCCTGGAAGGGTCGACACTTTCGGGTCTTTGTACACAGCCTTTCCTTGGACATGCATCAAAGCCTTATCTGCAGCGTATCCATGTCCAATACGAGCTGGACGCGTGATACGTGTCTCCCCCACGTGTCCATGTAACAGGCCTTAATGAGGAGTCAAACCTCAAATTTAGCTATGGGTTCACCGATTCATGTGTTAAGTGTCAAGTATGTATAACTGTTAATACACTGTTTTATAGTAGGAGTACCACCGATGTCAAGTTGATCTGAAAAAGGGAGCAGTTAATGCTATTCAGGACCTATATGAAGTTGTTCATCATGAAGTGTTTTCTATCGATATAAGGTCTGCAGTCTGTTTGTAATTTCTTCTATTCTAACCTTATTTCAGCATTTGTATGTCCACAATTATTTCTAACGCCCTTTGTTTTTAATGGTAGTGGTTGCCTTGATGACTGGGATCAGATAAATAGAGCAAGGGCTGAGGGCCGCCTCTCAATAATCTTAAGTGGCCAAAATGATCCTGGATTGGTATGTCTTGGTGCTGGATATACCTGTCGAGTGTGTTATGTCCTTTTAGTTTCCATCGCCCGTGGTTATTACTCATTAGTTCGATCTATGTTGGTGTAACAGAAGAATTTGAATCAAGCGATTGTATTCACTATTTGACAATCAAAGAATCAGCCGCAAATGTTTCCTAAAAAATTTGGAAGCCCGGCGGAGACTTCAAGTTCTTACGAACTCAACTGTTCATGCGAATGCCTGTTGCAAGGCCTGTTTCAGAAATGTTCTCCTTTAGGTGAGGTTCCTATTGGTTCATTTAATCTTGGATTTGCCATTGTTACTTGATTAACAGTAGTTATCTTGTTACATGCGATTTTGTCATTCTGGTTCAGTTATAGTGTTTGTCAACTGTCTTTTCACTTCTTTATGCAGTGTGTTCACTCCGTTATTACTCCGAGATTGTTCTGTACAGCATGGCTGAACTTCAGAAAAAAAAATGAAGATGGCATAACTACACTTGTTTTATCTCCAGAAGATTTACCCAGGTTTGTTGTTTCCTTTTCCATAAACAGTGAAGGCAGTACCTGGAATATGAACCTTGAAAATGTAGGAAAGGATCAATGCTATAGTGTAACCGCTTTTGAGATAGCACCTTGTTTTCTTGTTCAAGTCAAGCATCTTTGGATATATCTGTCTTCATGTGAGGTGTGTGTATTGTGTCTAACGATCATTGTGCCTTCCACCATTTGCATGTGTATGCTCCATCAGACCACCATGCAAGTTCATAACCCTATGGCTTCATGATTACTATGTGATTGTTATTTTAACTTTTACTAATTAGGATTCTGCTGTGCTATGGTGACGCATGTTCGCATTTTCTTTTTGTGCTTGAGAGTGAGAGGAGAGAGTCCATATTTTGATTTGTATGAATTCAATTAGTGGTTATTCTTTTCTGCTTGTTGATAGTTGAGCTCCTGCCTTTACAACACTTGGGGCCTCTTCAAGAAAACACGGACACTCAATCTACCTAGGCAAGTAGGCAGTGGCAAGAAAGTAGTTGATAAACTTGGAACCCCTTTCACTCAACTTTAATGGTGTTGTTAAGAATGGCACATCTTAGGAGGCTCCCAACTGACTCATGTAATCTCCTCTTGCCTCTAGTTTTCTCCCAGAACCATGTGAATGAATCCACATCTCTGATATGGATAGAACTAGGGCAAGAGAAAACAGTCGCCCTCCTTAATCTCAAATGATACAAGGTCAGCTCTTTTACAGATACAACTAACTTCACCCCTAAGTAAATGTCCTAACTGGATAATCTAACTTATCTCTCTCAGACTAATCAACTAATCCATATCGTGGTACTGCTCAGCGTTATCATACCATGTGAGCAGTAAGCATAACAATCTCACCGCCTGGCTTCCTGCGGATCAATTTTATTTGGTAGAAGTGCTCAGATGGTGTGCAAGGCACATGCAAAACACTATGCACATCCCTGTCCAAAATGTAGACTGTCCACATGGCCCTGGTTGACATATTCTGTCTTAAGCAATAAATGCACTCGTAAATAAAAGCCTACTGTATCTTTGTATCTACCTGTATTTTTGGGATCTATTTTCTATGCGTATTAAATAAAAGCCACTATATTTGAATAGCATTAGCATAATCCTTGTGAGTTGTGGCAGTCTTTTGTTTACCTTCTAGAACTAGTATAGGTTGTTTGGCCATTTCTTAGTGAAGTCAACAGCTGTTTTGTACACCTAGGCTGTATGGCAGCTGTAGTAGTACATGTCAGTTTACAGACTACACAGGCATCCTATATATGTGGCTATATGAAATCAAAGGAAGTTTGAGCTTCAGAAACATATTGCTGTTACTTTGTATGAGTTTATTTAGTTTCCTACGTAATCGAACGTTTGCAATACTTGGCTTACTTTATCTTCTTAAATGATATATAGCAGTGCTCCTGCTTTGATGCTCCACAAAAAGAATAAAAGAAGCATATCTAAATGTTTGAAACGCCTTAGAATTTTCTCCGTGTCAATAAAAAGTTTTTTTAATAATTCAATAAAAAGTTAAAAGTTAATGTTTGAGATATTATTATGAGTCTCCTTGCCCGTTTGCCAAAAATATTGAAAGGAAAATGGTTCTTAAAACCAGTATGGGTGCCTGCTATATGTTGTATCTAGCTAGCTAGCATCATTTGTTTATAACCTTTCTGATATATGGAACTTCTACTTATTGTCTGCACTCACTTTTCCTCACTGTCGTAACATTTCTATTATGATTTGACTTCTGTAAACAGATGAATGGAAGAATTTTCTTACTCGTATCAACAGGGATGAGAATGCAGCAGACTCTGAACTTTTTGGCAACCCAAGTGACATACTCGAACTACGTCTGTGGGCTTCTTATCGTGGGCAGACCTTAGCACGAACTGGTTTGTTATCCTCTGATCCAATGTGTTCTACATATGGACATTTATTTCATATACAAGCTACTTGATCCTGCTTTCTATGAAGCCCCTTTTTTATCTGGCAATTTCAGTTTATTACAAAAGTAGCTACATTTGTGATGGTTGTTTATTGATGCGTGAATCACGAATAGTATAACGATACTTTGTATTTCTCATCTTTCAGTGTATTTTCAAAGTCCTGTGTGCTTGTTACTGATTTTGTTGACATGATTAAAGACTGATCTATTCTTGACTTCTCCTGTTTGAAGTCATATGTGCTTGTTGATTTCTGAATGTATAACTTTCTTTTCCATTTCGTTGAATATAATCACATTGACACTTGCTACGTCACTCTGCAGTTCGTGGTATGATGTACTACAGGAAAGCCCTGATGTTGCAGAGTTATTTGGAGAGGATGCAATCTGAAGGTATCTGTACTGATTATCTTGTGAGATGCACAAATTAGATTTCTAAATAATCCTTTTTCTATTGTTTTTCTTTTCTAGATCTGGAATCTACATTTGCTTTGGCTGGTTCAGCTGATACGCATTTTGAGTTGTCCCCTGAGGCGCGTGCACAGGCCGATTTGAAGTTTACATATGTGGTCACCTGCCAAATTTATGGAAAACAGAAGGGAGAAGGCAAACCCGAAGCTGCAGATATAGCCCTCCTAATGCAAAGGTGTTTTTAATATTATATGCTAGAAATGTCTTTATTAGTTTCTCTTTTTAAAGTACATGAGCTGATGCAATAACACAACCTGAGGCCCCTTTGTTCCGTTCTATGTTTTGATACGCTACCTGTAATATTTTCTGCCATCTTTGTTAGGAATGAAGCTCTTAGAGTTGCTTACATCGACGAAGTTGAGAGTGTTAAGAACGGAAAGCCGAGCACTGAGTATTTCTCAAAGCTTGTTAAAGCTGATATCCATGGCAAGGATAAGGTTAGTCGTTAATAGCCCTCTATGTTGTATGTCCTTTTATTCTTGTGAAGAGCACATTTTCTTTCCTTGTCCTGAATGAAGATATTCGAGATAGGGTTTGCGTGGCACCGATTGAGGAGAAACTGACCGAATATCGGTTGGGATGGTTTGGACATGTCCAATGGGAGCCTCCTAAGGCGTCAGTGCATAGTGGGGTTCTAAAGCTGGTCGATAATGTTAATAGGGGTAGAGGTAGGGTGGACCTAAACTAACTTGGGACAAGTCGGTTAAGAGAGACCCTAAGGAATGGAATATCCCTGAAGAAGTAGCTGCGGATAGAAGTGCTTGGAGACTAACTATCAACGTGCCTGAGTGACCTTTGTTTTTTCTATTTTTTATCTCTAGCCTACCCCAACTCTCTTGGGGCTAAAGGCTGTTGTTGTATCTTGTGGCCTATCACCCTTATCACATGTCTTTGGAGAACTAACTTCTTGGCTTTATGGTGTTGTTTTCCCATTGTATGCATTAAATTCTTGAGTGTCCGTAGTTTGTATCCTGGTTTGACAACATGTTACAAGGTTTTGATATCCTGAGTGCATTGGTTGTCTGTAGTTTGTATCCTGGAAATTTATTTGAACAGTGCATTCATTCTCATGGACTTTATCTTGCAGGAAATTTATTCCATTAAATTGCCTGGCAATCCAAAGCTTGGGGAGGGTAAACCTGAAAACCAAAATCATGCCATAATATTCACTCGTGGAAACGCAGTGCAAACCATTGATATGAACCAGGTATGCAAATGTACTCGTTTTTTAGCTTTTATTATTACCTTCTACATAATTACATTAAATACTTCTAGAATGTTCACTCGATGATAAGTTGACTTGTAACCTTCCACAATCAAACTTTGTTCTTCTGTGGTTAGCCACTTTCTTCTGTTTTCTTCTCTAAATGTAACCCTGTCACTGACTATTGAATGAAATCCAAGTTGGAAGAACATTATTTGTAATCTGTCCATGGTTTTCCTCTATTGAGGCCAAGTTATTTTTTAGTGTAACAAATGGTAAAATGTAACTATAGATCATTCTGTTATTGATTATTTTTACTGTCCGATTTTGACTAATGTTTCTGTTGAATATTCAGAAATCATTTCTCCAGTTCTTAATTATTTTGTTTTGTAGGACAACTATTTCGAGGAGGCACTTAAAATGAGAAACCTGCTCGAGGAGTTCTCTCTCAAGCGTGGCAAGCACCACCCTTTCTATTCTTGGTGTTAGAGAGCATGTCTTCACCGGGAGGTATTCTTTACCAACTTTTAGTAAATAAGTTGTGTGGATTATTTCAGCAGTAAAATTCAGTTCTAATAAAATTATGCTTTTATAGTGTCTCTTCCCTGGCCTCGTTTATGTCCAATCAGGAGACTAGTTTCGTGACTTTAGGACAGCGTGTTCTTGCTAACCCACTGAAGTAAGTGCTTTTACATAATCTGTTTTCTATGTCACTTGAATATCAGCTTAAATTATGTGTAGTTAACACTTGAACCTTTTTTTGTTTTTTGCAGAGTGAGAATGCATTATGGCCATCCAGATGTTTTTGATAGAATTTTTCATATAACAAGAGGTGGGATCAGTAAGGCCTCCCGGAGCATTAATATCAGTGAAGATATATATGCAGGTTAACATTGTAGCCCTTTTTTCTGCTTTTCCTCATTCCGAGAGTTATTTGTTGTGGTCTCATTAAATATCACCACTATGATTTACTCCCTCCATCCCAATTTATGAGTCGTTTGACTTTTTTGGCTCCAACTTTGACCGTTCGTCTTATTCAAAAAGTTATGCGAAATATCATTTTTTTTGTTACGACTTGCTTTACTAATGAATATCTTCAAAAATGACTTAAATTTGACTATATTTGCACAAATTTTTGAATAAGACGAGTGGTTAAAGTTGGGGTAAAAAAAGTCAAACGACTTATAAATTGGGATGGAGGTAATACTATTATTGTTGTGATTCTTAGAATTTTCCTTGTAAAATATTTAAGTTGTTGTTTCTACCCTTAAGATTCTGGTGCAGAGCTTACTGATGCTTCTATGATCTCCAGGATTCAACTCAACTCTGCGTCAAGGCAGCATAACTCATCACGAGTATATTCAGGTTTAAATTCTCTTGATGTTTTGAATTATCTTCACTGGTATTAAAGCCTTGCTGGCCACTCATTATAGCATTCAAGAAAACCTCAAGCCTAGCTGGTCGGTAGACCAAAGGACAAGCTAATGCTAGATTGGTTAAAGCATCATGCTTGCTGTTTTGCATTGCTTAAAATCATACTCTGATGGAGATTTGGTTAAAGTAACAAAATCAAGCCCACTTTCTTCGTGTACATATGTTAGAGTCATACATCATTGCAATTCTAGTACTTTTTGTAGGCTTACGGGTCTCTTAAGGAAGATTATTTACCCATTTATCGTATATAGATTTAGTTTTGAAGGACAATGAAACCGATTATCTGTATAACATGGAGTTAGGCGTTCTATAATACTCGGCACATTAGTGTTCCTGATTCGGCCTCGTTGTAACATGTGTCGTGTTCTAGTGGCTTAATCCCATCGTGGTAGTCTAAATAGTATGGGCCAGCTTATAAGACCTTCACATTCCAGACATATCACCTCCGAGTTACCCGTGTCACCTAGGGGAGATCTTCTTCTTTCCTCTACCATTGAAAGTGGTAAGCTGCCGAGGCACGCCCTAAAGAGGGAGATATAAATACCTTGACCCATTAGTGTCTGGTTTCAGCCTTTTGCCCAGTGGTGTCGGTGTTCCGGGTGTGTTAGTCCCACCTTGTGCGTCTAAATAGGTCCAGGCCAGCTTATAGACCATTTGTATTTCCAAACATATCACCTCCGCGGTTAACTCTTTTACATGAAGCCGAGGCACGAAAAGTGTAAAGAGAGTGGTATGCGTGTATGCGGGCCCGTTCCGCGTGAGGCGCCGGGTCATAAAGCAGATTTTTGGAGTGGTGTACAGGTCCTACAACGAACGGTTCAATATGTGATTGATTTATTTGTTTGGCGCTTCTCAAATTTTTTGTGCTGTCTTTCGAAATAATATGACTCCTACATGTACACAAGCGGTGCATATGAGTCTCTGGCTTAGTGGCTCTTGTGGTTTGGGTGTCTCTCTCCGTAACAGCTCTAACTATAATTGGCAAGGAATTCTATAATTTAGTGATCCTTGCTCAAACATTCTTATTGATGGTGTGAACTCTTGCTATTTAGCCACTTATGGACCTCAATTGTTTCCCCCTGTACTAATTAAAAGGGGGAAAACATTGCTTCCCTGCAAACACTCTGTTGATGTTTAAATCATTCCTGTAGGTGGGCAAAGGCAGGGATGTTGGACTTAATCAGATTGCAGTATTTTGAAGGAAAAGTTGCTGGAGGAAACGGCGAACAAGTTCTTGCCGGCGAACATATATAGACTTGGACAGCTTTTTGACTTCTTCGGATGTTATCCTTCTATGTGACAACTGTCGGATTCTACTTCTGTACTATGGTATTCACTTTTCCTTGCATGTTAGGATTTATCCTGTGGTTTCCTTTCTGTCAATCTTCTACTACTGATGCATATTGCACTGATTACATCTCATCTCTTAATGAAGGATGATTAATAAAAAATCTAAGTTTACTGTTTATTTTTCTTAATCATCAGTATGCCTTGTCAGATTACAGCTACCTTTTTCTGATCTCTTCGGTAGGTATTTTCTATAATTGTACTTTGTTTATCAAAGCTTTTTGAAAATGTCAATGATTAGTAAAATCCATGTTTTTACCCCATTATTTACAAAAAAGCTTTTTTTCTTAATTGTTCATACTTTTTTTTCCTTGTTGAAGTTCATTACTGATTTGTTTTATATTATTTGAAGGTCCATGAATAAACATAATTTATGTTTGCTATGATATGTTTGTTGCTTCCATTCACTGCTTCTGATCTTAAATTGGTTGTTCTTTTGCAGCTTACCGTGCTGACTGTGTACATATTTCTCTATGGGAAAACATATCTGGTAGGATTTGTATAGATTATTATTTTTACTGTAGGATCTCCATTTGAATCACAGACACTTCACCTTTTTTTAATATTACATTCATGGAATTTTCCGCTTGTACTGTATGAATCAAATGAGCTATGCACCTTTTTCAACTTTTAATATATGCATGATTTGTGATGTTACTTGGGAAAAATCATAGAAAATTCAAAATAAATTAAATGTAATTAAAATTGGGGCTAATGTAGATTCCTAGTGGGGTTTCGTCTAGGAATGTGTGCAAATTGAGGATTTAAGATTGGCATTCTTCATATGTTGTTGTTTCTAGCTGAAGCTAATGTTGTCTTGTATGAAATATAACCAAATGTTCAAGCATATGAGCACATTCATTCATAAAATTATTAATATGTAATATATATTAGTATAGTGCCAAAAGAACACAGGCAGTTTCTGTTAAATACTCCCGCCGTCCCACCGTCCGGTCCGTGTGCGAGACTTGAATTGTTTGCCTCCTCGGTAAGCGAGAGTTGCATTCTTTTTGGGACGGAGGGAGTATATGACAGCCTTCCCAGCATATGCACTGCAATCATTGGCTCATGTATGATCTACCATCGCCATATTTGTGTTTCTTACGTGGTACAATGCATGAGGATTTCCTCATCTATTAGGCGTTGCATGCCTTTAAATCTAGCATGAAAAGATTCTGCTGTCAGATGCTATAGATGCTCATAGGCTCCTTGCGACTTGCATCCATGAATTATGGATTGTCTACACCTTTTTTGTTATTTTCTTGCCCTTTGTTTCTGACAATGTCTTCTTCGCATATGTTTAATAGTTTCCTACATTATCCTGACATATTCAGTTTGCCATTTGTTTTTAT
>JACEFO010000141.1:0-18357 GCA_015342445.1 Digitaria exilis
CCTCACAAAGACTGCACATTTTATTCCGCTCAATACAACCTATACCGCTATGAAGTATGCTGAAATTTATTTGGAACGGATCATTTGTTTACAGGGGTACCCAAAGGACTATAATTTCAGATCGTTGGTAACTCAATTTGTGGCGCGATTTTGGGAACAATTGCAACTATCCCTAGGCACACAAACTGTCCGTAGTTCAGCATACACCCTCAAACGATGGGCAGACGGAAGGGTAAATAAATCCTATAGGATATGCTTCGAGCTTGTGAATTGGGAGATGTTTATCTCGGCTTGAATTCTCTTTAACAACAGCTACCAAGCAAGTTAAAAAATGACACCTTTCGAAGCATTGTATGGTAGAAGGTGTCGGACACCGTTGTGTTGGTCTCAGGCGGGTGAGAGATACACATACGGCCCTGTCCTTGTAAAAGAAGCAGAGGAGAAGGTTAGGATCATCCGTGAAAACTTAAAAACCGCACAATCTCGATAAAAGAGTTACTTTGATCAAAGACGGAAGCCCCTTCAGCTCGAAGTCGGCGATCATGTATAATCTCAAAGTCTCCCCGATCAAGGTGTACAAAGGTTTGGGTTGAAAGGGAAACTTACACCTTGCTATATTGGTCCATATGAAATCACTCATCAAATGTGGACTGGTTGCGTATCGTGTGAAGCTTCTCGAGAAGCTCTCAGCCGTGCAAAATGTTTTCCATGTCTTCCAGCTTCAAAAGTGTCTTCGTGTTCCAACCGAGGTTGTTGAGTAGGAAGAACTCTCGGTTGAGCCGGACCTTTCTTATGATGAGCACCCTATCAAGATTCTCGATGAGAAGGAGAGAAAGACCTAAAGAAAAGAAGTTAAATGTACAAAATTCAGTGAGTCATCACTCCGAGGATGAAGCCACATGGGAAACCGAAGAGTATCTTAAAAAGAACTTCCCCGACATCCTTCCTAAGACCAAGGTATCTTTTCCCTACCTTGTCCTTGAGCACGATCGAATTTCGGGGCGAGATTCCTTTTAAGGGGGTAGGTTGTGACATTCCTGATGTTTGAAACTTTAAAAATACACTAAAACAGGGGAGAAAGCAGCAAGGATGGACACACACTTAATTTGGGCTTTCAAAATTCAAAGTTTAGAATTCAAAAGGGCTATTTTGACACCCAACCGAGATCTCAAAATTTCTTACTAAACATGAAAATCTCCAAAAATAAAAACTGTTTGTCATCACAAACGAAGCCTAGTTACTGTTGGGAACTTTTTTAAATTTTACAGTTAAGCCCCTCAAAGACCCTAAAAACCATGCAGAACACCTTTTCAAACATGGCTTGTTGAGCTTGAAATTTTGTAATTTCAGGTTCACCCCAAAAAGAAAGTTGTGTATCACCTTTCAAACTCCAACTTTTGTGTTTTGCACTTTTGAAATTTTAGTTCAAATTTTTGGATTTTGTCACTGATGAACCAGGGAGCTCCAGGGGTGCCCGACAGCCAGCCGCCACCCTCTGCCGAGGCCGCCAGTGGGCCACCACGTGGCTGGCGAGCGGCGGCGACCCGGTCAGGCCGGCCAAAGCCGCGGCGCCGCGCGCCTGTCCTCCCCGCGTACACGCCAGCGGCCTCCATCCGGTCAGGTCAAGCCCCTACTGCGCCCTGACAAGCCTCGCCACGCGGGCTGCCATCATGGCGAGTCGAGCTCCGCCATTGGCCGCAGTTCGGCGCACGCCGGGCAGGGACCCCTTGCAGCCCGTCTTTGCACCTCGCTTGACACCGTGGCTCGCTCAGAGAATCCTTCGCCGCCTGAGCATGGATCCTCGACTCCCAACCCGCTGCCGCGCCCTGCCCGATCTGTTAGAGCCATCAATGGCGACTCCGACGGCCCGAGCATGCGTGCGCACGTTTCCAAGCCGCCCAGCCCTCTCTAGCTCGCCCCAAATCTCCACCAAGCGACTTCGCATCCCCTTCTCAGTTGTTGGCACCATCTTTCCCCTTTCTTCGGCGCGCCTGAGCCCTTCTTCCACCTCTGAACGCGTGGAAGCCGTGCTTGAGCACTCGCGGCCGCTCGCCAAATCAACCGCCTTCCCCTCCATGGAATCCCAATCCGCCGCGCTCGAAGATCGCCCACTCTCTTAGCTAGCCCCTCGAGCAAACCCCAGCGAGAGTCGTGAAGCCCTCGCCGGGAATCACAGCTTTCCCTCACCGCTCCGCCATTTCCGCCACCGAGCTCCACCTCAACGTCGAGCCCTATCTTCCAGCCATCCCCGTCGCCGCCAAGACCCTCGACGAGCTCCGCCTCATCCCGGTGAAGCTCTCACGCCACCCTACGCATCGCCTCGACCCCAACACCCTGTTGCCGACGTCGTTGGAGCACGCCGCTCCGCCGGGAAACGTCGACGAGCCACGCCGCTCCACCTCCGTCCACGAGATCCCTCCTCAGTCGACTCGCGGTGAGCCACTCGTCACTCTCGCCCAGTTCCCCGGCCTCCCCCGCCGTTTCCCTCGCCGAAATCCGACCACCGACGAGCTTGGACCCCGATGCATTCCCCTTTTTTAGTTTTAGGGTTCTCTGTGTAAATTTCATGGGCCATTTTGTAAAGTTTTAAAAAGATCTAGGGTTCCCGGCGTAAAAAGATTCTTTAGATCTAGTTCTATTTCTGAGATCTTGTAAAATCCGTTAAAAATCGTAGAAAAATCAGAAAAACGCACGAAAATACTCCCTGGACTCGTGAGATTGTAAACTCCAATCTCATGTTTGCATGTATACACTTTTGATGAATGGTTTTTGAATTAAAATTCAAACTCAGTTTTTAGAGTTTTCGCCACCATTTCAAATCCTGCGCTCCCTTGTAGCTGAACTATGGATGTGTTGCTTTTGTGGTCTGTAGAAGCTTTGTCTCTAAAGGAGACCCAAAAATATGACCAGTAACTTCAGTTATGAATTGTTTAAGTGATTTCTGCTCTAGCTCAGTTCTACATTTGTTAAAAATATTCCATGCAGTCAAAAATCACCAACTTTCACCAGATGTCTAGAAACTTGTTGGCACATGTTGGAAAAATACTAAACTTAATTTTAGACCTTGTTTAGGCTATCGAATAAATAGGTGTTTGTTTTCGGGTAGGCAATTATTGGGGGCTGTCCAAGTGATATTTTTATCTACCACTTGGCCAAAGCTTTTCTTTTACCCATGACTAGCTCTGGTAGAGGAATCTTCTGTTTTGGAAGTAATTTTGATTTTATATGAATTAATCTTGATTCTTTGAGCAGCGACTTGTGCTAATTTTAATAAATTCGGTACAGCTCGGTTTTAGCTAAATTTTAGGGTGAGCTTAGCTCTTATATTCCTGTAGCTGTCATAAAGTTTGTAGATAAAAAGAATAAATAGAAACAGAGAAACCAAAATCAGAAGGAACTAGAGAAAACTGTGTTTTCGTAAAAAGATATAGATCGATTTTGGTATTTAAGCAAATATGGTGCAAGTAAAGCTAAATTCCAAATCTGAACCTTTGCCCAAGAAATAATAGTTGATTTGTTTTATATATGTACACAATCTCCATCGAGTGAAGTTTTAAGCCTAGCAACCCTTCTTCTTTCTGGTGAGTAAAAGAATTGTAAACTTTGGCGTCTAGGTGAATATGGCCCTTCAAGTGCCTTAACTTTTAGACTTAAAAATGGCTGCAAACCTTAACTTGTGCATCTCATGTAGAAGGCGCTTTCGCTGACGGCACCTACAATCTCATCCCCGCCAACGAAGAAGAAGCTCCCCGAAGGTGGTGCCAACGTCATCGTGATTGACCCGGAGTCTGACACCGGGCTTAGCTCAAGAAGGCAAGCCCCGGAGCATAACCTAACTTTTAAATCGTGCAACTATGAATTATTTATGCTTGTGCATTTATGTTTCAAGGAGTTGTTTGAATACCTTAGTTGCATGATTCTAGTACCTATTTCTTGAAATACTAGTATGATAAGGTCGGTAGTGCAATGCCTTAGGACCGTTACAAGTCGAGTGATTTCCTGTCACTCGCGAGATATAGGAGTTGATTGTCTTTATTTATGTTGGAATCATAAGGATGAACGGGCGGGATGGTATGTGTAGATCTCCCGTCCGTGTATGATGATTGGACTAAGGTCGTAACGTGTGGTATATGTTTGTCAAGTGTTTGAACGTACCACGCACATGTCGACCTATTGGGAATCGGTAAGTCTGGTACCAAATTGATACAGCTAGGACTGATAGCCATTTTCACTTGGAAATGTATTTCCTTGTTGTACACATGTGGCTACATGCATGAGATCGGCCGTCTGAGTCCGCGAGTATCCGATAACCTTGTATCTTAAGGGAGTGGACCCGACGCCGAATTGTAGATTGACGGGAAAGGTTGAGAAGTGCTTGCGCCTTGTATAACAAGCATTATCCGTGTGTGTTGGGTTTTCCCTAGCCAGGTAGTGAAATTCGGTTCGAACTGTCCGCTTCTCGTGGTTAATGAGACTGCTTGACCACTGTGCTGCATTGAGTAACAAGTGGAACTATGAGGATGATGAACTTGTTGTTTGTACTAAATTGTATTGCACCACTTGTATGCTTAGAAAGGTTGCTCATCTAGAATGGTTAAACTAACTAGAACCTGATGCTAAAATAGTGAAAGTAAGGATCCACTCTTAGCTGCTTTCTGGCAAAACAAACACACTAGCCAAAAGCCTCTCATGTCTAGGAGTCGGTGATGTAGTTTCCACCCGATGGGTAAGCCTTGCTGAGTATTTGTATACTCAGCCTTGCTTGTGGCTATTATTTCAGGTACTACTTTAGATGAGACGGTGAATTCTGTCTCTTGGCCTTCCTAGGTTTCCTCCTGGCTGGCCTGTCTCTTTCGAGAAGCGGGAGGAGTAGCACCATGGACGGCTTCATTATGGTGTTGCTATGTATCGTCGTTAGTTTATTTCCACTGCAATGAACTCTCGTACTTTTATTTAAATTCAGACTTGGCTTGTAATAACTTGGTGTGACTATTTATGTAAGGTGAACTTGTGGAATGTTGTAATTTCTGGGACTCACCCTCGTGTGGGCGCGCATGTTGTTTCGATCGTGAAAGTACGTGGTTAATCGGGTATAATCCATCGGCGCTCCAGCTTATTCCGGATTAAGTGTTTTGACTGCTTGATTAGTGGTATGTGGGTACTTAACTTGGAACAATTTCGGAGTGGTCCGCCACATTCTCGAGGCCCTTCTTGCCATGTTCCTCACGTCGGGCCAGACGGTATGGGGGGCCCTCCCGCGGGGTCAGACCCTTTGACCCAGCAGACCGGGGGTCAGGCGAGCCGGAAGTCTTCGACCCCTTTGTTCCTCCGAACGTTCCGGGGGTCGGGCGAGATGGAAGTCTCCGACCTCTTCGTCTCCCTGTCTGTTTCCCGGGTCGGGCAGGACAGAAGTCTCTCACCTGCAGCGGATAGGATCGCCTTCGTTCGTTATCAAGCTCTCCCATCATTCATCTGCCGTTAGCAGGCGTCGTACTGGTGGGACCCCCTTATCCATGGCCTCCACAAGGCTACTTGGGCACCATCATACGTAGCAATACGTGTCACCAATGAGGTGATGTCGATAGAACTCTGTGCTGAAGCCATCTTTTACCAGTGGCTTAGCATGCTCAAAACGGGAGAATATTTAATTTTCTTAGCCATGGCAAAAAACGATAATGAAGCTCGGGTACATAGCAAAGACGCAAATCAGAGCAGGAATGCACCACCATGGCCAAGAATCGAAGTATGGGGTTGTGAATGGAAAGAATGTTATTTTTGGGCCTATATGGTTCTTCGCAAATGGTACCCCACAATTGGGTGTGTTCATTTCGGTGGTCAGAGGATAACATATTTGCATTTATGAAGCATCTTTTGTGAAAACCAAGAGCAAGGCTAAGTTGAGAGCGAGTCAAAGAGAAATATTCATTGAAAAACATCGAAAACCAATTTTTGTCTCATTTGGTGTTACTTCAATATTAAGTCATAAAAAACTCCATAGTTAAGAGAGTCAAATCTTGCTCCGTGATGTGGTTGTAAGTTCTCCCATCCGGGCGTACTTGAAGGCATGTTCCATGTCGTGGTTTAATCCATTCCTGATGAGAAGAGAGTGATCGAAACGCTTGGTGTGACCCTAGTTGTGCGTCTTGAGAAAATCCAAGGTGTTCCTTTTGAACTCATTCCGAACCACGATTTGACCTATGCAGGTCAAGAAACGAATGTGGAAGTACTGGCCTTGGCACTATGGGATTGACAGGTTCTAGAGGCATGTCATCATGTTGGGATGAGTCCATGGACACGGAGTCCTGAACGATTTTGTACCACGAGAACGCCTAGAGCCACTTGGGCTCCTCTTCTTACCCACTTTCTTCATCGTGGATGCAGCCTTGCTCCACAAGCTGCCTGCAAAAAGGTTAGTCCTCACAAATACCCGAAGGAATGTGTCAAGTTAGCGAGTCAGTCATTTTTTGTCAGCCATTCTTGCGGGGTCTTAACCTCCACAAAAATTGCTGTCGTGCCAAACTTTATTCAATGAAGGTAAATAATTTTGGTGCTAGTGGTCAGCATAACCACTAACAGTTCTCTTGATTATGTGGGAAGAGAAATGTGGTTAACTTTAAGCTTGTTGATAATTCTGATTTAGAAAGGAGATTAGGCAAGAAAGAGCTTAGGAGTGCACGGAAATGAGCGAGAAGTGAGGAACTTCAGCTTACAGAGGAAGAGGTGCAAGAATGAAGGCATTCGGCATCGGCTTTTATAGCCGGGCGCTGGTGGGAGGCCCGCCGGCCTGGGCCCAGTCGGCTGGACAATGAGCGGCACGGCAGCGGCCACGTCCCCTGCCTAGTCATAGGTCTTCTGCTCCTCGTGTGAGCGGTGGTTGGCGACAGTACGTCATCAGTGGAAGGAGGTCGGACGGCCTGGGTGGAGCCGCCCGGACTTGTGCCTGCCGCGCGCACGCACCTTCACCCTGAATCTCTCTGCACCTGCTGATTATTATGGTTTTCCGAGTGGATCTCAACTAATGATTAGTAGGTGGGTCCGGCCATCCTAGGGTTTGGCCAAATTTGTTTTCTTTGCATGATGTTAATGCTCTAGCAGATATAATAATTATGCTACGATTCAATGGAAGGGAAAGATGCAGTAATTTAAATCCAAACTATCCTATATTCAAATGCAAGGATGGATACATACCGGCACCTATGACGTGGGCTCAGGTTTCTCGTCCTGAGCAAGACTATCCATATCTTTTGTTCGTGTGGTGTCGTTTGAAGGCGACGCCTTCGTCTGCCAAACTTTCTTGGTTGCCGGAGCCTTTTCAACCTCTTTCTGATCGACTTCTAGAGCAAACTTACGTTGGATTCGTTGTTTTAGCATTGATGCAGTTGTGCCACTTAATCTCCTCGTAGAGCTTCAATGCTTCGATAGCTGCGGCGAGGGCTTCGATGGTTGGATAGATGGACTGTGTTGCTTCTTCTTGGTGTCTTTCTAGTGGATGGCATGGACATGGGCGCAACGATCTTCCTTCGGTTTGAAGGTGAATTTCTCCCACTACAAGAGAAAACGACTGTCGCAACGACGCCAAAACGTTGAGATAAGGGTATTTTCGTTGCAATAGTGAGGAAGCGCAACGCAGGCGTGGCGTTGGCAGGCGTTGAATTTGCGACAGTTGCAATAGCATATCGCAACACTTTTATTCAACGTTGCTATACATATGTTGTTGTCGCAACTGTATTTAGTGTAGCAATACAATGAAACAACAACGATCATTACCGTTGCAGTAGTGGCGTTAGCAACCACTGGTGTTGTTGCAATAGTCGGTATTGCAACAATCAAGCCTCATTGCCAACAACGACTATTACAACGCACCATTGTCGTAGCAATACCATATATCCCAACGCTATATGTTAGTAGCAAACCACTAATGGTGTTGCAATAACCTTAGTGTCTATCGCAATGATGTTGGAGGGTCGTTGCTATACGCTTTGGAGAGTATCGCTACGCCTATCATGAACAGGCCCAATTCATTTTATTATTACAAGATATGGCCCATTCAAACAATCCCAAAACAGATTAAAATGATTTTAATACTGCATAAAAATAAATGCTAAATAAACAATAAGAATGAATCAACATATTATTTTCTCAATTAAACATACAAAAAATATACATGCCCATTTGGACAAAACATGGATATGTGTTGTGACAATGTAAAGAAAACATTCATGCACTAAGTCTATTGAAAATGACTAAGACTAAACTAATTTTGTAGGAGAAATCCAGATCACGGACTTTATGGCTACTCCGCAACAAGCAATGGGATAGCTCCTCCTTGGCTAGGATAGCAAACTCCTGGACCGCCCCATTTTTTGTTGCTGCAAAGGAAGAAACAATAAGCTTTTATTAAATGAAATTTGTATAAGAGAAGATTAGCAGCAGACATATTATAAGACAATATGACTATGTCCAAAATTAAGTAAAAGGCCTAGCAGAGCAATACGCCATTGGTATAATTTTCATGTTGCTGCAGTTTTACAATGCAACAAATCAAAGTTACAAAAAAAACAAAGGTTTCTTTAGGCATAGAAAAAGAAGAGATCGCTATAGTTATCAGCTACAGAAAATAGAAGAGATCACTATATTTATGGAATTAAAAAGAAAACCTCGAGACAATATGCAACTAGATCTAAAATTTTGCAGAAACACAAACAGTAGGTTCTCTATATATGCAAATTATCAGAAAATTATATTAAGACAAATAGTGGGTCTTCTAATTATCAGATAACTACACAAACAGATACAAAAGAGGCAAGCTGAATCTACATCTTTGGTTTGAAAATTAGTGGTGCTTCATAGCCATTCAGATCAACTTAAATTTGGAGCTCTAAAAATGTCTTGTCTCTGCAGAGAACCAATCATCAATCAATAGAGTTTTCAAAAAGCACCTAGGACAAACAAGAGAAATTTGTGTCAATTTGTCATAAAACTAACATTCTGTGCATATTGTCTGGAGAGGAAGTTTTTGTTGCTCTCTCACAAGAGACCAATTGGGGAACGTGCACTTCACAAAGGTCTGCAGCCATGGTGGCTCTATGGACTAGTTCAAGATGAGCAGGTGACTATTTGAGCTTTTTTACTTTATTTGTTCGGCAGCTAACAAAGCAAGGTTAGAACTTGCAAATTACAACATTAGATACCAGTAGTAGCGACTTCACTCTACAGTTTCCCCAAGTGGCCAAGTTAAGAGCAAGCAGCTAATGTGGCACAATTAAGTTGGCATCAACCATCTGATATAGGTTCAACATCTAAGCTAATGGAACAAATATTTCATACATGAATTGGTAACTTATTGCATTGGCGAATGGTTCCATGCATGGCAGATTTGCTGGAGCCCCAGCATAAGAAAATAAATGTGAGGGAAGCTAGGATGAGATATATATTTGTTGCTCCATACATTTGCAATCTTGAATTACGTAATTACATGTAAGTTATTTTTCATGATCCAACATTCATGATTATGGAGTGTTCTGTGCAAGTGTTTTCTTTTCAGGATTTCTTTTCTGGAATACAAAGGAGCAACAAAAAGAAAAACAAGCAGGTGAGGACAAAAGATTCATCAGCCGTTACCTAAAGCCTGGAGCCCTAGAAGGCGTTGCTTCCCTTTGTCGAAAAGCAGCAGCAGACCAAGAAATATCACTTCCCTCCTCCAAAACTAAAACATATCGTTAGCTGGATGAAGCAAAATCCATGAGAATAAGAAGAAACAAACAGGAAGCAGGACCTGTGTTGACGTCTTTTATGGTCAACACACGAGAGCGCTAGATCGCACGGATCGCAAACGGATCGAATTGCTGCTGGGCGATAGGAGTTAGACCGCCTGTACAGGGAGTCAGACCGCCTGTCACAGGGGTCAGACCGCATGTCATAGGGAGTCAGACCGCCTGTTACAGGGAAGCTGAGACGCCACAAAATCGATCGTACCACACTTACGTGGTGGTGGACGGCTAGGTTTACAAGCAAACCAACAAAGAGATAACCAACGCACTTTCGTGGCGAAGAACGACTAGTTTACGAGCAAACTAGCAAAGACCGTCGATGCTCACACCCGGGAGGGACCCCGTCAGGGCGTGGACGTCGCCGGACGTGCCCTAGGTCGACCAGCAAGCCTTAGGACGCCATCAATGGCCGTGGAGATCACGATGGACAGCAAGGGAGACTGGAAAAGGATTAGGGTTTGAAGATTGAGTGTCGATTGGATTGGATCCCTCTCAATCGGCCATAGCCCTTCATATTTATAGGGTGGGGAGGTCTGTACATGTGGGGAGTTAATTACATGAGAAAATCCCGTCAAATACAACTCTAATTCGGATTAGGACTGCTACAGGAGGTTAGACCTCCTGTACAGGCGGTCTGACCGGTTGGGTGCAGCATTGATTCTTGCCAGAGTCATAACTCCCTCATCCGGACTCCAAATCGGACGATCCACATATGCATTTTGATCATCTTGACGAGGCCTACGCAATGGTGGAGTCCAATTCATATTTTGAGCACTTTTATACAGGCGGTTAGACCGGCCCCTACAGGCGGTCAGACCTCCTGTCGTTTTGCCGGATCGGC
The DNA here is from genome assembly GCA_015342445.1 of Digitaria exilis. Taxonomy (NCBI): domain Eukaryota; kingdom Viridiplantae; phylum Streptophyta; class Magnoliopsida; order Poales; family Poaceae; genus Digitaria; species Digitaria exilis. The sequence goes on from JACEFO010000141.1 coordinate 10,612, forward strand.
TACGGGGCACAACCGGCCAAGCCCGATCGACTTGCTGCAACTTTTGGTCATCAACAACCTGCATCTTGGCACGGCTACCTACAATAGCCTGGGAGGTCGACGGCTAGGTCCAAAACTCCCTGTCCTCCCTAGCTCAGGTCGAGGCAGCGTCAAGTAGGGCCCGTCCACAACTTCCAGCACGCTGCTCCATAGAAGAGGCCAAGGCCACCGCGCCGCCTGGGTCCCCACCCACGACGACGCGGCCGCCATTGGGAGGGGGCGAGGGGAGGCGAGGAGCCAGCGCGGCCGGAGGTGGAGGCGGAGGTCAGGTGTTGCGTTGGAGTGAAGTGGTGCGGTCGGAGGAGGAGGTGGAGGCGGAGGCCGAGTGCGGGATTTGGGAGGAAGTGGTGCGGCCAGAAGATGGAGTCGGAGCTTGACGCAGGAAGCGCGCCCGGCCGGTGGAGGCTCCGTGCAGATCCGAGGGAGGAAGGGAGAGAGGAGGATTTGGATGTGAGTGGAGGAGGAACCGCCGCCGGCCACAATAGGGGAACACAGGATGAGGCCAAGAGGACGAGCTAGGGTTCGGGGTTCTTAGGTGACTCGTGTTTTATACCGTGTGAGCCAAATTCTAACCGTTTGATCGAAGATGGATGGTCACAACCAATTGGGTTGGGTGGGCCGATAAAATAACAACTCATATTTGTCTCAAGTCTCAACCAAACATTTTTCTTTTTTTCATTTCAAGCACTCGTGTAAAGTAAATTGTAAAACAAAATATCTTGAACACATCACAGTTTTGAAATGCAATAGACAACATCTAAGTTGTTCTATAGGAGTTTTAATTTTTTTTTGAATAGTATACTTATCTTTTATAATTTAAAAAGGCACATCTCTCACATTATTTCTTATAACTCAAGTCAAACATCAAGATTTGAACACCTCATAGTATTTTTACCTCACACCTCAATTTCGAAACATAACCTTATATTTACTCTAGTACTAGAAAATAAATTTCTATATGGTCATCAAAGAATGCTTGTCTCACATAGTTTCATACCAATAAAGTCAAACTTTGAGATTTGAATACCTCATAATATTTTCAAACTCATATGAATCTCAAATTTGGATACAACATTATGTTGACCATAATATTAGAAGATACTAAGATACATTAGTAATTGCTATATGCAAAGAAATGTTTTATATTCTTTATTTAGGTGGAAAAAAAGAAGCCAGAGGAAAAAAGTCCTAAAATACAAATTGATATTAAAAATGTAATTTAATGAAAGTGGATGATTTTAGAAAAAAAAAGGAAAAAGAACCATCAAATTTGGAGTTTTTATGATAGAGAAATACCATTAGCAAGTTTTAATTGCGGATTAAAAAAAAGAAAACGAGCTCTTTATGTGTTCTTGGACAGATCCGCCACATGGCACAAGCTAGTTGGCCGAACCGGCCGCACACCGATCGCTGGCCCTTCGCACGATCCGTGGCAACGCCGCTCAGGCAATAGCTTACTGCCAAGTAAAGCAAACTAACTTGTTTAGAAACAACCGAGGTAGGTGTCTGGTGGGTGTTGTGCTCCAGTTTGGCTCGCATGTCAGGGTTCGAACCCCATCTCTGCTATAGTTTTTGGTATTCTTGTAGAGCTGATGACAACATTTCATAGTTTGCTTTATTTGTTTGTATGAAATTTTCATCGTTTTTTGCGTCCAAATTTCATGGCACAAATGTTTTCTTTTTTGGCCTAGATTAAAAAGAAAAAAAATGAATCAACACTTCTCTCATTTAATGGTTTTCATAAAGTGAGACGATGCATTGTTCACAAAACTTATTTCTCTCATTATAGTCTCTTATAAGTTAAGTCAAACTTCAAGATTTAAGTGCCTCATTATATTTTGGACTTCATATGCACCTCAAATTTGGAACTTTATATTTGCTATAATAGTAGAAAATATGAAGCCACCTTAATAATTGTTATGCAAATAAATTAATTTCTATTGACTACTTATGTGTAAGAAAAATAGGCTATACAAGAAAGATCCAAGAAATAGCAATTTACATTAAAAAAATCTCTACAATGTGAAAGGGCATGATTTAACAAAAAGGCAGAGACAAGAATCATCCAATTTGGAGTTTTTATGAGAAATAATACCAATTATAAATTTTAATTCCGGATTTAAAATGAAAAAAATGAGGCATTCGTGTTAACTTCATCTTCTCCTTGCCAATGTGCCACATGGCAGAACGGGATTGGTCGCCCAGCCAATTGCCCACTCTGACGGGCATGGGGCTGAGGAAACTAGAAACCAAAAGATGAATTTATAAAAAGACAAAATTATCAAAGGAAAACACAAATGGTGAAGTAACCCGGTGGTAAGTTGAGTTCTGTTTCAGCTGGAGGTTAACAGGTTTGTGAGTTTATCTTAAATGAATAAAGTCTATTATAGTTATCTATCTATAAAAGAACGTATCTATCTATAAAAGAACAAGTAGAAGAATTGAAAACGTTTCTCACTCAATTTGGATCCACCTTACCCCTCATGTCGGACCTACCTGTAAAGGTCAATGGAGGTGGGAAGGGGATCAAACCCACAAAACTGATATTTAGAAAATGTTTCTGCCAAAATTAAAAAATATTTTGTCACCCATGTTTTTTCTACCCACCTAAACTATTTTTCTAATCATTTTCATTTTTCCTGAAAATCGGACGCGTCGCTCCAATCGTCGGGTGTCGTACCATTGGCGCCCGAACTCCCGGCGGATGAGGCGTTGCGAGCGCACGATTGCACGAATCCGCCACTCGCCGGTGTTTGTCGAGGACCCCGCCTGGCTGTCGTACCAACGCCGCCCCCGAATCCTACCACCGCACGCCGGCCCGACGAAGGCCTCCATTGCGACTTTGCCTGCCACCCCTACGATCTCCAGCTCTCCACAGCAGCAAGCTCGACGAGACGCGTGTTCACAATATCGTCGCAGACGCCGTCGACATCGAGTGCGAGTTCATCTGCGACATGCTCCCCGTCGCACTCGTCGGCATGAACGACGTGCTCATGAACCAGTACATCGAGTTCGTCGCCGACCGCCTGCTCATGTCTCCGGAATGCAGGAAGATGTACAACGTCGCCAACCCCTTCGACTGGATGGAGCTCATCTCGCTGCAGGGCAAGACCAATTACTTTGAAAAGCGCATCGGCGACTACCAGAAGGCCTCCGTACGTCATATGCAGCCTCAACGGCGGCAACGCGGCCAACCACGTCTTCAGCATCGACGAGGACTTCTGAGCTCTGAAGCCCCTTGTTACCCCTGTCCTCTGGGAAAGTCCCATGTCCCGTACGGGTGTTTGTCCCTTCTTTCCCCGTATACAGATCAACAAAAATATTGTCAAAGCCACTACCTGTGCTTCTTCCATGTGGTCTTCCATGTGGGCAATCCTAGGTCCCATGTTTGATGCAAACTCTGTCTCTTCTTCTCTCGTGTATATATGTCAATGTCAGCGAGAACATTAGCCTAAACTAAATCTACCTCAAGTGGATGGCGTGTGTTCTTGGCTTAGTGCCTTATCTCCACTCTTTTTTTTTTCTCTGTGCTTAATTTACTTTTTCTCTCTTCTTTACCGATTCTTTATTGACTCATCATATTATTGCTCTGCAAAGTGTACAGAGACGGCGGCATAACAGGCGAGTGGATAACCTGTGTTAGTACCAATATGAGATTTAGTATTTATCTAATAATATGTATATAAAATCTGTTACTTTCATGTTCCATCTGATATAACAATGATTTGCCAGGTATTGATGTTTCTTTCGTTAACAACGACACAGATTGTGGTCCTGTATCTGGTGTGTATGTAACGATTTTTTTTGTCAATATTGCTTTGGTTAATTTGCTCTGTATATATATAGACTCGTGAAAATTGCATCCTGGTAGTTCCATAGACCTATCTTCACAAGAACTAAAGAGAAAGAGACAAAGAGATCGATATGCAAACATGTCTGAGTTAGCAAAAGAATATTTCATTATTCATTGATCATATATATGGTTATGAATCTTAATTTAATACTAATGATGATATAATACTATTTTAATAGGATATAGTTATGATAAAAATTGGTTCTTGATTGAGACGACAAAATGCAGATAAAATGAGTCTACGGTTAAAAGAATTTGGAACACATATAGCGAGAAATATTATTAGACATATACATATTCATATAACGATAACATGTAATATTCCAAATATTTACAATTGTTTTAGTTTCTTTGTGGTTTATTCCACGATAATTGAAGTGCTAATATTAATTTAAATCCAAGCGAACCTTTTTAACAAAATCTCTAAAAGCACGTGTGTATTGCATGTGCACTCTGAGTCACGTGCGTGTCGCACGTGCGTCCTTGCTAGTCACATACAAACAGATGTAGTAGTAGAGGTCTTTTCGTGGGGCCCTTTCGGGGGGTTCAAATCCTACATTTCCCAATTTTTTTTCCCAATTTCTCAATTTTTTGTTTTGACACTTTCGGCTTCAAATTTTCCATTGTAAATACCTCTTAGACCTGAACTCAATTTTTTAATTTATAATCCTTTTAAATTAATTGCCCATTTAGGCTCATAATTTCCATTCTAATCTATGTGTGTGAAGATAGATGAAAAATTTAATGGTTATATAGGGACAACTCAAATTTCTATCTCCAAATTACCACTTCATAATTACAGAAATATCTAAATTAGGTCAAAAAAATAATAATTGGCAGGGCAACATATTTTTGGTCCATAATGTTGTCATATAAAACTCAAATGATTTCAATAAATTAAGACAATATATTGTTCACAAAAAGGTACACTTCTCATATACAAAAAGGTACAACCTTACATGTACTACTCAAGTATTAGAAATTATGAAGTTACACTAGTAATTGTTATACCGACAAATGAATTTCTATTCACTACTCAAAGTGTAAAAAATAAGCTATATAAAAATGATCCAAGGAATAGCAATTTAGATACAAACAAAGCCCAGAATGTTAAAGAGCATGATTTTACAAAAAATAGAAATAAGAATCATCAAATTTATAGTTTGTATGAGTAAGAAATAATAATCATAAATTTAAATGCAGATTAAAATGAAAAAAAAATGAAGCAACCGAGTTCCTTCATTTCCTCCTAGCATGCCATATAGTAGGTGCCCATTGGCCTGCGACCCCTCCCTCGGATTTCTGCCGTAGCCTGAATCTTAAATTGAGTTGCGTGTGCCTATCTGTAATTGTAAAACAACAAAACGTGTCATTCCAAATCACAAAAATGGAAACTACTAGTCCAGTGGTAAATACTAAAGAGGCAGGATTCCACTTTGGAGACCTGGGTTCGATTCCCAGTTTTCTGATTTTTTTTTCATTTAAACTGCGCATGTGCACGCCTGTGTAGAACTTTGTAGAAATAACCTTATTATCAAACAAAACACCAACAGAAGTACTTGTCCGATGGTTATGCGTGTGTGTGGGCAACCTAAGACCCGGGTTCGATCTCCATGTTTATACCATTTTTTCCAGTTACAAAGAAAGTAGAGTGGAAGAGCATATTACTAATTTTTCCAATTACAAAGAAAGTAGAGTGGAAGAGCGTATGTGGTTTGTGCAATATTGTTGCACAAGGAGAGATGCAGGTTTGATCCCTCGTTTTCTCTTTGTTTTTCTCCTATTTTTTATTTTTTATATTATTTCTTTTTTCATGCATAATATATATGATAAATTTGAACGATGATGGTGTGCGTCGCTATAGCTGTGCCTTGTTGCAACGCTTCGTATTTAGGTTGCAATAGCATACCCTCATTGACAACACTATCTATTTGCGTTGCTATATCCAAGAATCATTTTTGCAACACTTTAGTTTTGTGTTGCTATAGAATAGAGTCTATCACAAACACTTGATACTAAGTATGACAGCGTTATATTTCAGTTACGATATTGTCCACTATTGCAACAATTGTATAAAAGGGTTGCAACAACGTCACTCTAATGACAATGCACACATCGGTGTTGCAATACAGTCGAGTTATTGCAACACACAATATTGAAATTGCAACGATACACAATTCGGTTGCAATATGCCACCCTATAGCAACCAAAATCAGCTAGTGTTGCAATAAACTCTATGTATTGCAACGTTTTACCTTGGTGTTGCACTGGAAAGTGTAGCATTAGCCCGGCTCCCTTATAGTGTCCTTACACCCTTGATATGGAGCTGGATTTCTCGAGCCCCGACATCAATGTTTGCATTTGCGGTACTCAAGAACAGCCTCCCCAAGATGAGAGAGGTCTTGGTGTCAACCTCCATGTTGAGGACAATGAAGTCAATGGGAACGAAGAAGTTCCGGATTTTCACCGGGATGTCCTCCGCTATTTCGGAAGGGTAGCGAATTGATTGGTCTACTAGCTGCAAACACATGGTGGTGCGAACAAGTGCATGATGGTTAAGATTGTCATACACTACCTTTGGCATGATGTTGACGCGGGCTCCCAAATCGCAAAGCGCTCTTTGGAAGATCTGTGGGTTGAGTGTAGCTGTGCTACACTCTTCGGTGAGCAGAACCATGTTGGTGGTTGGTAGAGACCTTTTGTTGCCAAGGACATCCTTGAGATGGTGTACGTCATGACCTGCATAGCATCAAGAATACTCGGGTAGGTCTCTGTTTAGCTTCCCTGGGCAGCCGTGCGGGATGGCAGTGCATTTAATGCAGGGGCAGTTGTTTAGTGCGACGGGCGATGGGACGAGGGTCCCGGCCACTTGCCGCTGGTGTCAGGATCGTTCCTATCCTTTTCACTCGGGCATCTTGCACCTGGGCCGAGCCTCGTAGTGCGCACCTTTCCCTTTCTGACCTCCAGAGACAATGAGATGAGTTTAAGTTTTCTTTTTAGACCGCAGAACCAGGTAACCGGCCTCTTAAACTTTTAAACCGTACATTTTACCTCCTAGGCTGCATATAAGCGGTATTGAAGGCGGTTTTATCTTTTTCATTTTTATTTATTTTGGCTGAAATTTTAAAAAAGTCATAACAAATCAAAGAAAAATCATAAAATAGAGAATCTAATTTTGTTCGACTCCACATAAGTACATCAACACATAAAATATATAATATGGTATGCTTTAGTATAAAATTTTTATTATATATTTAGATCTATTCCTTTTTACAATTAAATAGAATAATTCATTACTGCATTTTCTGTGGTCCAATCATGGTGAAATTTTTATGACAGTCTAGTTATTGTATGATTCAACTGTATTAAAAAGTTTATACTCATTGGATCATGTATTTAGAGCATGTTTTGCCCTAAATAAATCTTTAAATAAGTTATACATCATCTAATGAGTTTGAAATTTTTTAACACAGTTGAAACATACAATAATTAGCTAATCAGAAAAATTTCACCATGATTTGACCATAGAAAATGCAGTTTTGAATTATTTTATTTAACTATAGTAAAAAAAATAGATCTAATCTATAATGGAAACTTTTTACTAAATTATATCATATTATGTGTTGATGTACTTACGTGGAGTGCAACAAAATTGGATTTTCCATTTTATGATTTTTCTTTGATTTACTATAATTTTTTAAAGTTCCAGTCGAAATAAATAAAAAAGTACAAAACTGGCTTCAAAACCGCTTATATCCAGCTCAGGGAGGTAAAATACACAGTTTCAAAACATGGGAGAGGCTAGTTACCCGGTTTTGCGGTATAGGCAAAAAACTAGACTCGACCCATTGTCT
>JACEFO010000142.1:0-5000 GCA_015342445.1 Digitaria exilis
ATCTCGCTGTGGCCCGTGCTCCGACGCGGGAACGCGCACGACGATGGCATGGCATTGGCGATACGCGCGTCCGCCGCGCACCGTTCTCTACCGCTCCGTCGCTCCTCACCTCACCTCGTAGAGCTATGCACCTGCTGGAGACTCTCCGTACGCTAATCCTCTATTTTATCTCGTTTAAATGAATATTCTGACTAGTTCATCAAGATTCTTTCCTCTATATCAACTTCTCCCGCACCCATCATTCCTATACTATCCCTCCATCCAACTACCATTATTTATCCCCCATCCCAACTACCATCTCCCTCTCCTTCATTTTCTTTTTTACTATTCTTCTTCATTCTTTTCTTCCTTTATTTTTTTTCTTTTTCCTTTTTCCCTTTTATTTTTCTTTTTTCCTCTTTTTATTTTTCCTTCAATTTTTTCTCCTCCGTTTCTCCACTTTTCCCACGCAGGCGATCCCATCTTTTCTCAGATTCGTCTCTGCCTCCTTGGCTTCGCACGCCAGCGCTTGCACCGCAAGAAGCTACGCACTTCCACGTACGACCTAGCGGCAAGGCAACGGCCGAGGTGTTTCTCCTCCCTCCTTTGCCTCACGCCCCCTTCTCACCTCGCATCTCCCCCTCCTTGCGCAGCTCCTACGACTCCCTACTCCAGCGGCGGCATCTCGATTCAGCATTGCCGCCCATGCAGACTGACTCGCCGAGCTCAAGGAGCGGATCAGGCTTCTTCTCTCTCCACGGCTCCTCGTCTCGCCACCTTCCTCGTTCCTCTCTCTTCTGGTTGGGTCGAGCGGCGGGCACCATCGGTGGTGGGCAGCTGATCGCCTCGCGGGGATGACGGCAGGTGTAGCAGGCCACGCGGCAGGCTCTCTCTGTGTGCTCTCCTCCCCTCTCTCTTTGCCATGGCGTCTCCCGTTCGATTTGTTGTTTGATTGGCTTCGATTTCTTTTGATTTGGCTCTCTGTCTCTCCCTCCTCTCGATTGGGCCTTTTTTTCCTCATTCTTATCTGCTGGTCCCTTCTCTCCCTCGAGCTCTCGCCGGCGCTAAGCCTCTGCTGTTGCGTCCACGAGCAAGGCCTCGCAGTGTGCGGCACGGCGTGCGGCACGGTGGAACAGGAGGTGTGTGGTGGCGAGACACAGGGCTAGCGCGCAGAAACCGCGCGCGCCATGGTCACGTTCCGCCTCCTCTCCCTCTCCTCCTGACAGTTTGGTTCGCGCGGCGGCCCCAAGCCACGGTGGAGGGTAGCGGTGGCTTTATCTGCGCTTGCTGTAGCGCGGAGTCAGCGGCTTCCGCTCTCATAGCGGGGTCGTAGCGGGGATGGGGCCGCAGCGATTTTTCCGCTGTCGGAGCCCTGAAGAACGATAGCGGGAACCCCTGCAGACAGCCTGACGATATATATCCTCCATGCATGCCCTTCGATCGCCATGATTGGCCATGCAGCGACAGGCATATGTGCGCCATTACCGGCCCATCGAGACCAGCGGAGACGACGCGACCGGCTAGAGCTCTCCGACCCGACCGGCGGACCATCCATATCTCCCTGCTGCTGCTGCTGCTGCTGCTAGCTGCGACGACGTGTGCAATGCAAGGACGCGCGCGCGAGCTCGCCACCATCATTCCGGCCAGGACTAGATGACCGAGATCGATCGATCGATGACACGCACACGTCGAGATCGATGCGTTGCATTGCTATTGGCCGCATAAAAACAATATGTCCGTACAGTACCAGCCTTTTGCAGATCTAGTAAAACCCCCCAAATCTTTCTTGAAGAAACCAAAATACATTTGCTATATAATCTGTATCAATTATTGATCAGGAGATGCATGCTTCTAGCATTTCTGATTCCGATGGTGCTTGATGCCCATGCTATATGCTCTGGATCGGATGGATGGATGGATTCGTTCGCAGTGCAACCAACTATAACGCATGCATGATCGGAGCACACAACACGTACGTCGTTGAACCAACTTACACCTGCTTCCAGTTTTAGGGCCCAGAGGAGCCGTAGCTAGGTGAGAAATAAACCTCTCTTCAGGCTTTGCTTATCCAACCGCAGGCGCATCTAATTAAGTTGGTGGTTATTTGAGCCAACAACAAGCCTACCTACAGTAACCGCCACACCTTCCAATATATGCTGGACACGTGCGCATGCACTCTCCAGCAAGAGTGATTGACAAGCTGGTTAAGCTCGTATAGCTACCTCCACGGCTCCACTACTGCTCGAGCTAGATCGAGCTGACGCATATATCTGACGATTCTGAGACTGCTGCAAAGTCGTAAAGATTTAATATAGACGCTTACACGCGCACACTCACACCCTATGAACACACGTACGCAAACCCTATCTTTATGGGCACCTCCGAAAGACTGAACCGGCAGATCTTGAGATTCACGAAGTCAACACAGACGCCTCGCTGTCGACATGGACGTCGCCCTACCCACCGAATACATAGTTCTGATAAATTCTAGAATAAATCCAGAAAAATGCAGCACCAGGATTTGAACACACCTAACGAGCTAGTCCCTGCCACTAATAATAGGATAATATATATCCATCGCCCGCACTCTATTCCTTCCCCAAATCAAGAGAGAAGATGGTCATGTTGACCCATCATCAGTTCGATCTAAGAACAATCGCAATCAGCTTCCCTCTTGATACATGCATTGCTTTGCACTTTACCCTTTCTTAATTGCACTACTGGAAATCAGAAATAGCTCTGTCAGTGACTTTGATTTAGTTTATTAGTTACGCATGGGCAAATTCACATTAGCCTCTGAGTGGCTATAAAACACATAGGGTTGCCATTAAACACACAAGGAAAAGAATAATCCAAACTCGAGGACACGACGCAAATTGCAAAACCACAAGGGGGAAATATTTCTGACAGTGACATGGCAAGCAAAATTTATTTTTGTCACCTATGCTAGTTGTTGGTTCACCCTAGCTAGGGAGACTATGTTTATATTTTTCTAGTCCGTCAGGGAAATTCATCATTTTAGTAGTATAAAAACCCCATTTCTTCACACTTCTTATGTATCAATATGTGTGACCCATTTTATTAACGTCACTAATTATTGACGAGCCTTAGTAAGTTTTCATTTTCAATAATGAGCTCACTTTGTGTAATATCAATATTTTCTAGCTCCCCCCCCCCAATTTTTTAAGAAGTCCAACTAGTACTTTCTTCAATTTATAAGTTACCTAATATATCATAAATTTTCTGGACGGACTTCCAGTAGTAAACTCGTCGTCTTATTTAATTTATTCTTCCAAAAAAATATGAATCATGATAGATTAATTAATTTCCAGCATGCAAGAGTCCTAATGTCTACAGAACTAAAATATCAAAAGGGCATTTTATTTTTAAATACTATGCGGGGAATATATTAATGTTTGCACCATCTGAAATATCACACCCTACTTTATAAATGGTGATATCAATAATATTGGGAGTACAGCATGTCATCAATTTTGAACCTTACCAGGCCAGCCTCCAACTTGAAACGAGTATATTGAGGCACACCAAAGCACGTACAAATTAAGGGCGGGCGTATATTTGTTTGACTACTCTGCCGAGTACAGAAAAAAAAGGAAAAATGTATCTGAAAAAAGAGAAAACTGTCCGAAGAGAGAAAAAAAAACGTTTATAAACGTCACCTATTTAACTTACACAGGCGCTGGCTGCTACGTGCTCGCTCGGACGTATGTGTACAATACGGGTCATTGTCACTGGATGCGTGCAGAGCTATAGACTATAGTCAGTGAATTTACTGAGATGAGGAGGCAGCCAATACGGCGTTAGAGATTAGAGAGGCATATCCAGTCACTATTAACTATAGTTTAGTTGTTCAGCGTTGAGAGCACATAGTTAATAAAAGCTTAGTTTCCCCTGACAGCATGCCTTGCTTTTGTGATCGATCTTATGGGCACTGGTGCACTAGTACAAGACGCCTACTAGTACGTACGCTAACAACCATTGTCCGATCCAAAGCATGTCTACCATATGTAGCTAGGGGTGAAAATGAGGATCTGACTGATATGGGGTTTGAATCCACAAAATTCAGAAGTAGTAGTACCCGAAAACCTGAAAAGGGATCGGAGGTGTTTAGCAAGTACTCCCTCCGTTCCAAAAATAGACGTCATTTCTCGCTTCCCAAGAAAAACAGCATCTTTCAACATTAACTAATTATATATAAAATAATATTAATATTTATAATACATCATTAGTATCATTAGAAAGATATTTGAATCTAGTTTTTTTAGCAAATTTTTATTAGAGATATAAATATTGCACATAGTTTTATACAAGTCGAGTCAAAGTTGAGAAAGTAACACATGCACGTATCCCATAACGTCATTTATTATGGGACGGAGGGAGTAGGGTTTAATTGGTTGATATCCGTATATGCAAACTTTATTTATGAAAATTTAATACACACCACGTCGTTATTGATGAAAAAAACCCTTATCCAATCTAGGTAAACTTTGTGCAAAACCACAAAAGCGAGTTACTCGCAACTAAGCCCTACATGAAAAAGGGGGGCGCAGAAGTGAGACAGATGTGCAAATACTTACTCATAGATAGTTATCTTACAATGTATGATTTATGATCCGATAAAACCGAGAGCAACGCAAACCGCTAATTAATCGACTATTGCACTATGCAAATGGAAGCAAAACCAAGCTATCAAAAATATATCCACCTGCACTATTGCACTATACAACTTGCTCATCAGTTGATCAGCCCCTATATCACCAATAATCCACCTGCATCATCGATCAAGATCTCCATATCTCTCTTACTCTCTACAGGGCTTCCCCACACGGGCCACACCAAACCCTATCTGTCCCTTTATCAGGAGCTTTCCACTATTCCACGCCTTCCCTTCGACTCTTCCTTCTTCCCTTCACACCTGAGTACCTGACCCTTTCCACCGATCCAGAGCGCCATGGCGTCCACCACCAGCGACAGTAGCCTCGAAAAATACCTTCCTCGGT
>JACEFO010000142.1:10000-51224 GCA_015342445.1 Digitaria exilis
AGAGTATATTTAACATTTATATCTACTAACGCCCTTATGATAATATAAATGATGAGGTAATAGACGTCTAGTTGTAACAATACATTAACTATTACTTATTGAGATGCTTTGCGATTTTGGGCCATTACAGATGTATTTTGGGCCTTTATGCTTAGCCAAAATGGTGTATTTTTTAGAAGAGGTGAGAGCTAACTTCGCTTGTTCAATTCAAATCACTGAAAAGAGACGTGTGACTAATGGTGTTCTTTCGGAAGAGGTGAGTGCTAACTTCGCTTGTTCAGTTGAAAGTACTGAAAAAGAGAGGTGGAACAACTTAATGGTGTTTCCTTTTTTATGGCCGAACAACCTTTTAAATTTTCACTCCATCCTGCCTGTTTTTCTACTTAGAGAGAGAGAGAGAGAGAGTTTAATTACTTGTAGATGAGTACCTATCATTCATATGCATGATTATACCGCTTACGTCCATGGAACATATATATGTCTAGCGGAAAACGCGTCATGCAGCAGAACATACACGTAGATACGCATGATGATTACATCATCGACCGTACACATAATAGATCGATCAGCCTGCAACTGCAATGCATATGTACCAGTTGTGACTTGTGAGAGATATGGTCTTTCCTGCCCTACCAACCGATCGATCTCTACTCGCGAAAAGCTAAAGAAAAGATGATCAAATTAAAACTGCTAATGATGAGCCATATGACACTGATAACTCAACCTGTCCCAAATTGTATTATAAGTCGTTTTAACTTTTCCAAACACACAATTAGATATATTACTCCCTCTGTTTTTTTACATGTCTAGCTAGTTTTGTCCAGGCCCGTATAGTAGCAGGTGCTAGGTGGGCGACGGTTCAGGGCCACCAAAAATTAAGGGCCACCAAATCGCCTATTAATACTAATTACAAAGCTTAGTGAAACAGAAAAATATTGAATGTATGAAAGCTCAGCAGCTTGAAAGCTCAATAACGAATAGCCCATTACCTACTAGTTAATTGCTTTTACTGGTTTCACTTCTACTTTTGCACAATTACACCATCACACAATTAATTCCTATGTGGCTGAGACCTCTTATAATTCCTCTATTGTGCCACTCTACTTCCTTTCTCTCATAGTTTGCCAGCTCTGGCTCTGTGCTAGGGCCGCACGCCGCCATCAGGGATTATTTTTTGGTATTATTTTTCCTATTTTTCATTTATATTGATATGTCCATAAGTATCGTAAGAAATCACATTGGTAGTTATTTTGTAGCTAAATTCAAAATATTATTTGATTTTGCTATATTTTTAATTTTTTAAGGCCTCTTTATGGATTTTGTTCCAGGGCCTCCAATTTGTAGGTACGACCCTGGTTTTGTGCTAAGTCAAACTTATTCAACTTTGTCCAAATAAAATATATTAAAAATCTCTCATTGAATCCATATCATGAAATATATCTTGATACTATATATGTTTAGTAATATAATTGTTGTTATATTTTTTTATAAATATGGTCAAAGTTTGACAAGTTGGATTTATGACAGGTAAGGAAATAAAGGGAGTATATCTAAAACATACCAAAAACTATATAGTTTGGAACATTAGGGAGTACTTTTATAATCATATTGTATGCGTTAGTTCAGGGTTAACAACATCTGGTGATGAGTTGATGATGGAAGGAAATAAACATCCCTTTGACATTGTGGGGCCAGTGCAGGTTAGCCAATCTAGGCAAGTAGGCATGCATTTATAGGTAGAGTGCGCGGCGGCCATGGTTACACACGTTGGTAAGATGGTGCGGATCCGGCAGATAGCGAGCTGAGCTCGCTTGGTCGATGGAGAGTTGTCAGGCAGGACAACAAGATCGGAAAGCAGCGCACCTACAGAAGAAAGCCCCGAGCCTTTTCCATCTATCCACACACGCACAAGGCCCGGATGTTACACCAACCAAAGAAACAAAACACACTCTCTCTCTCTGCAGGCAGTAGCCAGTAGTGGAGGAACAAATCGATTGCAAATAGTAGTGTGACCGACTGAGCGTGTGTGATGATGGCCTAGCTACTCCCTGAACCCCCCACTACGTACATGCATCGCCAGCAAGCATGCACCAGCTAAACGCCGGCCGGCCGGCCATTCATCAGCATCTTTTTCATCTCTCTACTATCTCTTTAGATGGAAATGATGATGCCCCACGCGCGCCTTGGCAGCACATACAACATCTATCTGCATTGCGCCATCATTTCTCCATCCATCTCATTTTGCTCCGCACCAACCACGCATCATTCTGGTTTGCCTAATCGATCGAAAAGTCGTCCGATCTACTAAAGAATGCTCAAAAACTATATGCTCTCTCTCTTTTTTTTTTGTTTCTTCTTCGCACACCGGCTTAATTACTACACATTATTGGTACTTTATATATACAGTTGTATATTATATATAAAAAGTACAAAAGCTTTTATAACACAAAAACTAGCAAAAGCTCAGCAAGGCAATGGCTCGGACCAAACCTATGGTACGGTGCGCGCGGCGCGGTCAAGCAAGACAGCGCGTCCGGCCGTGGTTGACAGGTAGGCCCTTGCGCACGTTCTATATTCGCTTGTCAGCCACCCCGGACACACGGTTGGTGACACATGTGCCGCTACTACGTAGTACTGCCCGCCAAAACACTAGTACTAGACCTAGCTAGTTCGAGCACCCACATGCCGGCCCGCCAATCTCTTTTTCTGCTCCATTTAGCTATTGCTCTTTTCAGTGAGAAAGGGCCCACCGCCCACATCGCTCGCTCGAGCACTACAAAAAAGGGTATGCATGCTACGATCGGCTCTGGATCGTTGGTTTCTCGAAGCTAGGATCGGCATGCATGACGACGTCGTGAGATGTAGGAACAGATCACCATCTAAACAGGACCGTAGTCGTATTGTGCATATGGTATACATATATTTGTTCCTTTCTTAGGTTTATTATGCACACAATAATTATGTAGGATGAACTATTTATACACGGTTGGCATCGTATGCCTTGAGCTTAGCACGTTCAAAATCCTGACGTCTACACGATTCCGTTATTATTTTCCGAATGGTTGAGTTCATGCAGATGCCAAAACAAATTGAGAACATTCATGAATGGCTCATCATATACTTCTTACAGAGACTATGATGAAGCTATGACATGTCGGTTCTTGTGGACAGCCTACTGTAGAAGTTTACCTTGGTTTGGTTGATGTGATGAGCTAGCCGTCCTAAGCGAAAAAAACACAACTACACAAGTACCCTAGTTAGTAGGGACGTAGGACCTAGCAGAACCAGGGAGTGTATGTGGCCTCCTTGGGGATTCCAATTGCTGATAAAGTTGCATATTAACCAAATGAAGGAACACAATATATATGACGTGCACATCATCTGGGGCGGACCTAGCGTAAAAATTAAGCGAGAGCCTGTAGTCTTGCTATAGTATTTTGTACACTAGAACAATATCAAATTACACTACGTTCGTAAACTTGAGTGGGGCATGTGCCCACACTAGGCTCTACATGGGTCCGCCCCTATACACCAGCTAGGAACTATCTAGCTACTGTAATTTAGTTTAGACCCTTTTCCGATGTATGGCATATGGCTAGCTGTTTCTCTGCTATGCACTTTCTATGTCGTGAATCTAAATAATTCATTATATATGTTAGCATTTAAAGTTATAGTAAAGTACATCCAACAGTCACTAAACTAGTTTAAAAAACTAATAAATATAGAAATGGTTTTCATTTGAATTTATCATTTTGTAAAGCATTTTTGTACTCTCTTCGTCCCAAATTGTAAGTCGTTTGACTTTGTTTGCCCCAATTTTGATAATTCGTCTTATTCATTTTTTTTTTGCAAAATATCATTTTTTTTGTTATGGCTAGATTTAGTAATATAAGAATTTTAAAAATGACTTAAATTTGACTATATTTTCACAAATTTTTTTAATAAGACGAGTGGTCAAAGTTGATGTAAACAAAGTCAAACGACTTATAATTTGGGACGGAGAGAGTATTATCTATAGTTAATTGATGTAATCATTGCATGACGCCAGTGATAAGAACAATCATTGATAAACAACACGTGACAGAGTTACTCCTACTTATGTGTGTTCTTTCTTAAAACAAAAGAAATTTGTCCAATCCGTCCGCAAACATAGAAGGGTTGTAGTATAATGTTTGAGGACGAATTAGGATTATTAGAGAAGTCCGATACTACTACGTACGTACGCCCCTTGCTAATGCCATAAGGCAGCTCTTGATTAGCATATGAAAAGGTTGGTTCTTAGGGCCAGGTCATTATTAGCTAGACTAAAGTCTAAATTGGCATCATGGGAGTATTTTTGTGAATAAAGTTTGAAGATGTATTGTCTTGTGTGGTTGCGTTGACGGGAGGATAGGTCATCGACTCATCACCATCCGTCAACAAGCAAAGAAGCAAACAAATCGGCAAACCTGGGCTTGTGTTCCGTCTGACACGGCGGTGGTGAACGGAGAGACGATACGAGGTCGCGTCGCGCCTCGCGCGCGCACAACAGGGGAAAAAAAAATTGCTTTTTAACCTCTAACTATTGAGCTTGTCCGAATTTTGAACTGTAATATGCAAAATCAGAAATCCTTCAACCAGGAACTATCAAAACAGTTTGTTTTTCAATCTTATCTGGTTTTAAAGATTGTTTGCCAAACAAAAAAGTCCACTTTAGACCCTCAAACTATAGCTTTCCTTCAATTTTTAACATTGAACTATAGCGTTCGTTCAATTTTCAACCTCCACACATGACACACTGAGTTCTCGTCACCGCTCTTCGTACCCTCTTTGTCCATGGACACCGGTTACTAGGTACGGCGTACATTAAAGGTTGAAATTAATAGTTGAATGTTGTAAAACAGACTTTTTCAAAAAAAAAAAAAAGAAAAAGAGTGTTGGTCCCCCTTGTGGGCTTCCCGAAACTCGCTCGCCTGTAGTGAGCCAGCCTTGAATAAAAAAAAAAGTGAGCCAGCCCAACAACGTCCACCAACCACCCGGAGGTGCGGGCCAAAAGCCCAAAAGTAAAACCGGCAGGCAGGTGGCCGCGCGTGAGATGTCCGTGCCCCGGCGGCGCGCGGACGTCGCCGTCGAGCCCAACCGCCCCCCGCGCCAGCAGCGCATTTGTGTGTGGCCACGGTCCTGCGGTGGCGAAGCGCCGTGCGACGTACCACCGATCGCACATGGATCCGAGCCGCGACGGCGATCCGCCACCGCCCAGGTCCGCACCGGCCGAATCAGATAAAGGCGGCGGCGGCAGCGTGTCGGTTGCCGTGCACCTAGCAAGCCCCCCCCCCCCCCCCCCCCCCCGGGACATTGGTTTGGTTTGGATATGCGCTACTGTTCCGCGGTGAAGGCAACGGATCGGGATGGGAAGCTGCTTGCGTCGCGTCACTGCCGACAGCTACACGGCGGGCATATAGCACCGGTCGAGTCTCGAATTGGCCGAGGAGGAGGAGGCGGCATGGACGATCGAATTGGCCAAGGCCTGGGCATGCTGTATTTGCGTGACACGATTCGTCCGCCCAACGCTGCATTTTGCCCTTGGCATACTCACGACAGCATACTCCACGTACGTACAACTGTACGGTACGTACTATACCAATTAAATTAACATATTGTTAACAAAAAAAAAATATATCTCTACGGGTCAATTCACTCTCGAGTGTCGAAGTACAACGAGATCGCTGAACCCCTCCACGCGGCCCGCGCATCAGGCTCGTAGGGCCAAACCTTGATCCCACCTGTCAGCGAGATAAGAGTGAGTGATGGTAGCCACGTGCTGCGTCTCCCAAGGGAAAAGCGAACAGGGACCCCGCACCTTCCTGCCATCCCTCCTGCTGCTGCTGCTGCTGCTGCTGCTGCTGCTGCTGCTTCTCCAGCTCCACTCCACCTCACGAGTCTCACACCTCCCCCTCCCCCTTTTAGAGAGAGAAAGCAACGAAACGAAACGCCTAGAGAGAGAGAGAGTAGCAGTGCGAGCGAGAGGAGGAGGAGGACGAGATGGAGCGGCCGGCGCCCGTGAGGAGCTCCCACACCTCCACGGCCGACCTGCTCGCGTGGCCGCAGCCCCAGGGCGCCGCTGCCCCCGCCACGCCGTCGCCGCCGCGCCGCCCTGGCCAGGTAACAGCGACGCTCCCCGCCCCTCCCTCCACGCGTAGCTACGTCCCCCAGCCCTGCTGCTCTTGATTGATTGGTCTTTGAGCTCCCTTCGCTTCGTTGCGCGCAGCCGTCGGAGGGTATCAGGAAGGTGGTGTTCGGGGGCCAGGTCACCGCGGAGGAGGCCGACAGCCTCACCAAGAGGTCAGATTACTCCCCACCCTACGAATCCCCGCACCCCCTTCTCTTGCTCTTCGCCGAGCTCTAGCGCGCCCCTTTGATTCGGGCCCAAGAGATTCGTCCACCTCGGTTGATCTGAGTCTGACCCTCTCTGATGGCCGCTCTTCCAGGAAGCCCTGCTCCGCGCCCAAGTGGAAGGAGATGTCGGGGAGCGGCATATTCGCGGACGGGAGCAATGGCGACTCCGCGGAGGCCGCCGCTGCCGCGAAGCCCGCCCGGACTACCTCGCGCCAGGTGCCAATTTTTTTTTTCTAAGCGTTTGTTCGGATCAATGTCGCTGGTTGATTCTGTGTTGTTGCGTGCTACATTGATGCTTGGAAGCACTTAACCGCTTGAGATTGAGGTGAGCTGTTATTTAAGCCCCCACATACATGTTGGATAATTATCTGCAATAGGCCATATTTTAATTCCAAAAGTTATAATTGAATTCATGAATATTTGCATGACTATAATGAGTGAAACGATCCATGTGCACGTGTTCAAATTTAACACAGATCTAAATAAGAACACGAATAAGATAAAGGATAACAGTTCGGACATCGAAAAGTACCCTGGGGCGGGACCTCTGCCAAAGGCATTGGTTGCGCCGTTACCAGCTGGAGGAATATCATCTGTACTCATGATATTTCTCGACTGGCCTTGCTCGAAGTAGTCGTACAGATTCGATGCAGGAAGATCCGTTGACGCAGTGCAGTCCGAGCGCCGGAGTCGTGCAGGAAGAAGACGAGGCGCAGTGTAGTCGTTCGACGGCGGCGGAGTCCCCAGGACGGTGAACCGTACGCCGGTGAAGACGTAACAGTTCTGGGCGAGCAGTCGCGTAGAGACGCTCCCCAGAAACCTGATTGCCCCGATATCCCGAGCAGGATCTCAAGGAGGCAATGGTGTCGGAGGCACCTGCTCTCGCCGGTGGTGTGCGCGCAGCGCCGGCGATGGGGAGGCAGATTTACAGCAGAGGAAGGAGGAGAAGTAATGGACTCCAAAACTCAGTACCACAGGAGAAGATGGCTCTCTCTATTCATAGCCCTTGGGTGAGACGAGAGGATGAACCTGGACGGGAGAGAATCAGGAAGGCTGAGTTATGGAAGGCTGAATTATGGAAGGCTGAATCATGGTATCAGTGATTGCCATAATCAGCTCTTCCAATTACCGCGTCTTCAGTTTCCATAACCAGCACAGGGAGATCCCTCCCGCACGCAAGTCAGGCTCAGACTCAGGCCAGCGCCAGGGTTCTTTGAGAAGCGCCAGGGTTCTTTGAGAACCCCCAGGGTTCTTTGAGAACCCCCAGGGTTGTCTGCGACCCACAGGGTTCTCTGCAGAATCAACCCTGTGACTCGTACGTAGCGTTGCCAGGGTTCTTTTCCAGTCCGAGCAGAGTTCTTTTCCATTACAAGTATGGTTTTGACCATAATAACTATAACATAAAAAGTAGGCTGTAATCCTTTAGACTAACTAGAATAATGGGCCAGACCCAAATATTCTAACAATCCCCACCAAGGATTCTAAGCCGTACTTGAAATGTTCTCAGATCCTCTTTGATATACCAGTATTTGATGGAGACTGTTAAGTTGAACTTCCATCTAGAACTAGGGTTACATTCGTTCACAACTGAACAATGGACTATGCCTTGAATTGCCAGTTTTGTGCGAACAAGTTTCACCAGAGCTCTACACTGATACTAGGCTGCAGTAGCATCCCCGCTGTTTTGGAGCTTATGGGTCATACTCCATGCCTTTCATGAGTTTCTAGAGATCACCCGAATCTCATAGACTGTGACCAGTAGTCAGGCTCATATAGGTGTGTTCCTTAAAGATGTTCTGTAGGACAACATCTCTGTTTCAATGAAACAACTGCCTTGTTCCATGAAACCACTTGGAGCACATTAAGGTATACACCATCCTACCTTACAGGGTTGAAGAGAAATGCATCTTCTCATGGAATGAGCCTTCATTAAAGGTTCTCTTCTCTCAGTTACACTATAGCTTGTTGCTCCATACTGCTTCACGGGATCTCCGATCACACAGAATGGGTTTCAACCATAGAGTAACTCACGTGGGTCTCAAGCCCAATTCCAAAGATGCATAGTCTATCACATTGCGTGAGAGACCCTTTGTGAATTGATCTGCCAGGTTTTTAGCCGTCTGAATATAATCCAAGGCTATAACTCCGGAGTTTCTCAGTTTCCTGACAGACTTTAACCGCCTTTTTACATGTCTGGATGACTTCATGTTGTCCTTAGAACTGTTCACCTTGATAATCACAGTTTGATTATCACAGTTCATCAGAATTGCCGGTATCGGTTTTTCAACTATCGGCAGGTCAGTAAGGAGTTCACGAAGCCATTCAGCCTCAACTGTGGCAGTATCCAGTGCTGTGAGTTCTGCTTCCATTGTTGACCTTGTTAAGATGGTCTGCTTGCAAGACTTCCAGGAAACAGCGCCACCTCCGAGTGTGAACACATAACCACTCGTGGCCTTGAGCTCATCAGCATCTGATATCCAGTTCGAATCACTATACCCTTCTAGAACCTTAGGGTCCCCGGTATAATGAATTCCATAGTCCATTGTTCCTACTAGATAGCGCATTACTCTTTCAAGAGCTCTCCAGTGATCATCGCCTGGGTTTGAAACAAACCGACTCAATTTGCTTACAGCGTATGCGATGTCAGGCCTTGTAGCGCTGGCTAGATACATCAATGAACCAATTATTTGAGAGTATCTCAGTTGATCTCTCGTTATCCTTTTATTCTTTTTCAATATCAGACTGGCATCATAAGGAGTTGAGACAGACTTGAAGTCACTGTAACCAAAGCGACTCAACATCTTCTCCACATAGTGGGCCTGTGACAGAGTCACCCCACCATTTCTATCCTTTACCAGCTTGATATTGAGGATAACATCGGCCTCTCCCAGATCTTTCATCTCAAAGTTCTGAGAGAGAAATTCTTTGACTTCCTTAATCACACTAAGGTTAGTCCCGAAGATCAGTATGTCATCCACATACAGACACAGAATCACTCCATCACCTCCACCAAAACGATAGTACACACATTTGTCGGCTTCGTTCGAAACAAAACTAACAGAGGTTAGGGTTCGATCAAACTTCTCATGCCACTGCTTAGGTGCTTGCTTGAGGCCATACAAAGACTTCAACAGCTTGCACACCTTTCTCTCTTGACCATTTGCTACAAACCCATCAGGCTGATCCATATAGATCTCCTCTTCCAACTCCCCATTTAGGAAAGCTGTCTTCACGTCCATTTGATGAACGAGAAGCCCATAGGAGGCTGCCAGTGAGAGTAGCACTCGAATAGTGGTCAAACGAGCAACAGGTGAGTAAGTGTCAAAATAGTCCTCTCCTTCTTTCTGGGTATAACCCTTGGCCACAAGTCTAGCCTTGTACTTTTCGATAGTACCATCAGGCCTAAGCTTTTTCTTGAACACCCATTTGCATCCCACAGGCTTGCATCCATAAGGGCGATCAACAACCTCCCAGGTACCATTAGTCATGATAGAGTCCATTTCATTTCTGACAGCTTCCTTCCAGTAGTCAGCGTCAGGAGTTGAATATGCCTCTTTAATGGTCCTAGGCGTATCATCCACGAGGTATACAATGAAGTCATCACTAAAGGACTTTGCAGTCTTCTGTCTCTTACTCCTTCTAGGAGCTTCGTTGTTATCCTCCTCAGGATGTCTCACATGAGAGAACCCATCGTGTACGATCGGTTCGGCAGAGATATCATCCTCGATAATCTCTTGCCTAGATGAACTTGTTCCATTTTTCATTGGAAACATGTTCTCAAAGAACGTAGCATCTCTGGTCTCAAAAATTGTACCGACCACCATGTCAGGTACTCCAGAGTTCACTACCAAGAATCTATATCCAACGCTATGAATAGCATAACCAAGAAGAACACAATCTACAGTTTTAGGTCCAAGTTTGCGCTTCTTGTTGATGGGCACACATGCTTTGGCCAAACAACCCCAAGTACGCAAATAGGAAAGCGTTAGTCTTTTCTTTTCCCATTCCTCGAATGGTGTCTTTTCTTTATTCTTTGGAGGTACACGGTTTAGGACATGACATGCTGTCAATATAGCCTCACCCCACCATTCCCTAGAAAGTCCCGAGGTATCCAACATGGCGTTAACCAAGTCAGTCAAGGTTCGGTTCTTTCTTTCGGCAACCCCGTTTGATTGGGGAGAGTAGGGAGGTGTCCTCTCATGAATAATACCGTGTTCTTCGCAGAATAAGTCAAACGACTTTGAAAAGTACTCGCCACCGCGATCTGACCTAATCCTTTTGATTTTCTTCTCAAGTTGGTTTTCTACTACAGCTTTATAGATTTTAAAGTAGTGAAGAGCTTCATCTTTAGTTTCCAACAAGTAAATATAACAATATCTAGTGCTATCATCTATAAGAGTCATGAAATATTTCTTTCCACCTTTTGTCAATACTCCATTCATCTCACAGAGATCAGAATGAATTAATTCTAGAGGTGCCAAGTCTCTCGCCTCAGCAGCCACGTGTGGCTTGCGAGTTTGTTTTGAACCAACACATGCAAGGCACTTAGAATTCTTGGCAAAAGTAAACTTTGGAATTAAACTCAGATTTGCAAGTCGTGACATACAACCAAAATTAACGTGACAAAGCCTCGAATGCCAAACATTAGATTCATCAACGTTAACAATGTTGTTCACTACTTTATTACATCCATCATCAAGTGAAAAACGGAACAAACCTCCGCTATCATAACCTTTACCAACAAAGGTTCCAAACTTTGACAGGATACATTTATTTGACTCGAAGACTAATTTAAAACCATCTCTACAGAGTAGAGAGCCGCTGACTAGATTCTTCTTGATGGTGGGGACATGCTGCACGTTCTTCAGCTGCACGATCTTTCCCGAAGTAAACTTCAGATTGACCGTACCAACACCAAGTACACGCGCATGATTTCCGTTCCCCATCAGCAAGGAGGTAGTCCCCCCGACCTGGTATGAAGAAAACAAGGAAATGTCAGCACATACATGAATGTTAGCGCCAGTGTCCACCCACCACTCGGGTGTACACATAACTGAAAGAACTGTAGGTAAATAATTACCGTACCCCAATGTTCCTACAGGCTCGCTAATAACCATGTTGGCAGACTTGCCTTCTTTGCGTTGAGGACACTTTCCAGCAAAGTGATCCTCACTCCCGCACACATAGCAGGCTCCCTTCTTCTTCTTGAACCCGGCGGTTTGTTTAGTCTTCCCAGGGTTCTGTGGCTGAGGCGGTTTCTTGCCTTTGCCCTTGTTGTTGGTGCGAGCATTAATGTTCTTTTGAACAAAGTTCGCGCTTGCACCGACAGGTGTCCCCTTGTTACGTACGTCCTTTGCTCTCGCCTTTTCCTCCACATCAAGAGTGCCAATGAGTCCATCAATCGTGAACTCCTGCCTCCTGTGTTTCAGAGAAGTAGCAAAGTCCCTCCAAGAAGGTGGCAGCTTGGAGATGATACCTCCGGCCACAAACTTGTCGGGCAGCACGCAAGGGTTCTCTTTGTTGCAACAGCCAAGGTCTTTAGCCAGCACATGCAACTCATTAGCTTGTTCCACCACAGGACGGTCTTCCACCATCCTGTAGTCTAGGAACTGCTCCATAAGATACAGCTCACTGCCGGCATCAGACACTCCGTACTGAGCATCAAGGGCGTCCCACATCTCTTTCCCAGTCTTCTTCTTAAGAAGGGGATTAATCAAATGTGGGGCAATCACACCAAGGATGCATCCGCGGAAGAGATTATCTTTAACCTCGAACGCACTTCCCTGCTCGGAGGTGCATTGTTCGGGCTTCCCTTCCGCCACATCCATGATGCCCATGGTGGTCAACCACAGTACCATCCGTTCACGCCAACTCACAAAATTTGTACCGTCAAAAGTGTTTGGTTTAATGGATGAAGCAAATTGAGCAACAGAAAACCTATCAACATAATTATCACTAAAATCAGGTTTCTGGATTGTTGGATAATTATCTGCAATAGGCCATATTTTAATTCCAAAAGTTATAATTGAATTCATGAATATTTGCATGACTATAATGAGTGAAACGATCCATGTGCACGTGTTCAAATTTAACACAGATCTAAATAAGAACACGAATAAGATAAAGGATAACAGTTCGGACATCGAAAAGTACCCTGGGGCGGGACCTCTGCCAAAGGCATTGGTTGCGCCGTTACCAGCTGGAGGAATATCATCTGTACTCATGATATTTCTCGACTGGCCTTGCTCGAAGTAGTCGTACAGATTCGATGCAGGAAGATCCGTTGACGCAGTGCAGTCCGAGCGCCGGAGTCGTGCAGGAAGAAGACGAGGCGCAGTGTAGTCGTTCGACGGCGGCGGAGTCCCCAGGACGGTGAACCGTACGCCGGTGAAGACGTAACAGTTCTGGGCGAGCAGTCGCGTAGAGACGCTCCCCAGAAACCTGATTGCCCCGATATCCCGAGCAGGATCTCAAGGAGGCAATGGTGTCGGAGGCACCTGCTCTCGCCGGTGGTGTGCGCGCAGCGCCGGCGATGGGGAGGCAGATTTACAGCAGAGGAAGGAGGAGAAGTAATGGACTCCAAAACTCAGTACCACAGGAGAAGATGGCTCTCTCTATTCATAGCCCTTGGGTGAGACGAGAGGATGAACCTGGACGGGAGAGAATCAGGAAGGCTGAGTTATGGAAGGCTGAATTATGGAAGGCTGAATCATGGTATCAGTGATTGCCATAATCAGCTCTTCCAATTACCGCGTCTTCAGTTTCCATAACCAGCACAGGGAGATCCCTCCCGCACGCAAGTCAGGCTCAGACTCAGGCCAGCGCCAGGGTTCTTTGAGAAGCGCCAGGGTTCTTTGAGAACCCCCAGGGTTCTTTGAGAACCCCCAGGGTTGTCTGCGACCCACAGGGTTCTCTGCAGAATCAACCCTGTGACTCGTACGTAGCGTTGCCAGGGTTCTTTTCCAGTCCGAGCAGAGTTCTTTTCCATTACAAGTATGGTTTTGACCATAATAACTATAACATAAAAAGTAGGCTGTAATCCTTTAGACTAACTAGAATAATGGGCCAGACCCAAATATTCTAACAATACACTACTGGAAAATTGATGTTTGCCGTGAGTAGAAATGTTTGCCGTGCTCACGGCAAAAGCTCTCTTTGCCGTGAGCTTAAAAAGAGAAGCTCACGGCAAATACAAACTCACGGCAAAAGAGCTCTCTTTGCCGTGAGCTTAAAAAGAGTATATACTCCAGTGCCACGAGCCCACAATAAGCTGTAGGTATTAGCTAATCTTGCATCACGAGATATGGGATGTATTACATACAACAGTAAGAGAGGCCATGCAGGGCTGTTTTGGTACATTATAATTCTTGCCGCGAATACTAAATATCAGATTTCTCAACGGAAAATTTCAAACACAATCCAACGAAGCCCCAATTTGTAGGTCCTCCTTAGCAATGGCTTCCAGAGCTCTATGAAGGGACCGTGACATTCTGCCATTCCTGTCATACTGTGTTCTATGTACAGCGTACTTGTTCGATACACTGGCAATATACGGTTCTCATTTTTACTAGGAAATTAATGAAGCATATCTGTCACATTGGGTGAACGTTTGTTGGGTTCAGTACACTCTTTTCTTCCATGTGCAATAATGCTATAGATCTTAGGTACATGTACTAGAATTGGAGTTGTGGGGCACATTAATTTTGTGATGTGTGAATCTTTAATGACCATGACTGCCATGAGATGTAGTTGCTACTATGTAGTTGATTTTACATGAAACAAATTTGGAAATGCAGAATTGATTTATATGGCTGACTATAGAGATTTTAGTGTGTCTCTGGTTTGCTGCATAATTGCTTGATTCAAAAGATAATGGGTTTTTACTTCACTGCACCTCTTTTAGAATACTGCACATGTTATAATTACAAGGATTAATGAAGGTATTTTTGTGCTCACGATTTGGGTAAACTGATAATAGAAATTACCAGATTAGATAGTCCAGATTCCGGAATATTTATCTCTTTCTTGGAAATCTATTCAAACATCCCTGCAGCAATTAGACCAGGATGAACATCATGATCCTCATCCATGCCATCTCCAACAGCAAGGTAACAAAAGCATGGAGCACAACTGGCACCCATAATAGCAATGTTAATAAACATACGAAAATAAGTCTTGAGTGAACTAATCAATACCTAGTCTGTCATCTACAGAATATGTTTAAGAGGCCTGCATTCCTTTACAGTATATATGCATGGCTCACACATGGGGTTGTTCATCTTTGACTTGATGTAGTCTCACCAAGCTCGAATCAGCTGTTAACTACTTTTCTCTAACATATTGATTGGAGCCAGCAATTCATGTCATGGGGGATTCTTCATCTTTAACCAGATCAAGTCTCACCTAGTTTGAATCGGCTGTTTACTGATTATTCACGAGGATTGGAGCTGAGACTTGAGGTTCCATAGTTGTGGCAACAAATTTGTCGCTCTCGCGGTGATGCTGCTGCTTTATGAATTATGATTATAACCTTTTTCAACTAGAGGTCTTCCGAAGCTAAATCCAAGTTGACTAGCCCTTTATTTTGTTCATGCTTCTTTCGTAATCATCACTCTGAATGAAAATGACTAAAGAAAGGGTAGTAATTCCAACCATCATTCTGTACAATTGATTTGTTGTTCCACGTCATTAATAAGCATGTTCTTGCCAAACAACAGGCTAGTGTTGTTTTGGCAATTTACATTTCCCAATTTTGGTGTCTGAACCATACTTCAGTGACTTGATAGTAATTCTGCACATTTTTTTGGGCATGATCTAGATTTTACCGTCCTTACTTGATTTTAGTGGTGGACTAGACTAATTCATATTGCTCTCAGGCGATCAGTACTGTGAGCCACATCTCCTTCGCTGAGGATGGAACTGATCCTCCCAAAAAACCTACTTCAGTAGCCGAGGTGGCAAAGCAGCGAGAACTTAGCGGTACTCTTCAAAGCGAAGCAGATAGTAAGATGAAGAAGCAGATATCAAATGCAAAGTCCAAGGAGCTCAGCGGCCACGACATCTTTGCTGATACTCCGGAATCCAGGGCTAACAGGGCAAGGAACTCATCGAATGGCAGCTCTGCCTCTCACACACCTGTTAAAAATGCAAACGTACTGCAGCCGCAACGTATCTGCTACTCTGTTCACCTTTTGCAGGTCAAAGTGTTATTCAACTAATATCATTTTCCAACAGGTGAGCACCTTCTCGTTTGGAGAGGCAAACATTGACAGTGCACCGAAGACATCAAAGAAGATAACTGGCAAGAAGGCTAACGACCTCTCGGGCAATGACATTTTCAAGGGAGACGCTCCACCAGCCTCTGCTGAGAAGCATCTAAGCACTGCAAAGCTGAAGGAGATCACTGGAAGCAACATATTTGCAGATGGAAAGGAACCAACCCGTGAGCGCGTAGGTGGAAACCGCAAGCCTCCTGGCGGCGTGAGCAGCATCGCGCTTGTTTAACATCCTGAACTGGAATGGAGATGGAACTTGCCTCAGTCCCATGTCCACCCGTGTAGGAGTTTGCCGAATGCAACAGGCTCTTTGACCGTAAGTTTGATGTGTTGTTTTCGATCGTTGCGGTGGCAGTGAGCAGCCCCATTTTTAGTCCTGATGGAGGTCTAGTTTAACTTTTGATGTGTGCACGTTTGGTTTGGTTGTGAGATACACATGCCGTCCTCTTGTCAGTGTCACAGTGTAGCGTGTGTACGGTGGTTATGTTTTGACAAATAATAACACGAGTCTGAACCAAGCTCACACCTTGCACGTCAAATAATAACATGAGTCTGAACCAAGCTCACACCTTGCACGTCATCTGTATAATTACACCGCGAGCTGCGTAGATGATCTCATGACCGGTACTCCCTCCGTTTTAAATTATTAGCCATTCTGATATTTTACTAGATTCATTGATGATGTTATGAATTTAGTTAACTATATTTCTAGGCTCATATTAGAAAGATGTCACAAATTTAGACACAAATAGCACTCAGGCAGGCGGCGAACTGACATCTTCAATGAATTTAGACAACTGGAACCCCGTCAGCTCCCCGCCGTCCGCCGAGCCTTTGCTTTGAACCGCCTGGGCGCGGCCATGCCGTGTCGACGCGGCGGTCACCACTTGGTCGCGTCGCGCCACGCCAACGTAGCGGTGAATGCCTCACTGGAATTTCGATGAACAACTGCAGCTCTGCTTGTACCCAGGCTATGCCGTGTTTAGTTGAGGATGGAAAAAAGTACTTTTTTTCCAGAACGCGTGCTATGTGAGGGAGATGAATAGGAAAGGTAAAAAAGGAATTTTTGGAAATGCGTGTTCTGTGAGGGGGATGAACAGGAAGTAAAAAGTACTTCTGAGAACTAAACACAGGCTAAACCACCCCTTAGACGTAGTAGTTCAATGGAAAGGAAAGCTCGTATTTACCTATATTTGTTTACGAAAA
Organism: Digitaria exilis; assembly: GCA_015342445.1. Classification (NCBI taxonomy): domain Eukaryota; kingdom Viridiplantae; phylum Streptophyta; class Magnoliopsida; order Poales; family Poaceae; genus Digitaria; species Digitaria exilis. The sequence continues at coordinate 26,857 of JACEFO010000142.1, forward strand.
AGTCCAAATTACTCACCTCAAGTATAGCAAAAGTTTGAGTAACCACATATACTACTTTTTAGTTTAATTAACCCCTACACTATACGATTTGGTTCATTTTACCCCTTAATGCAATAATCTTTTTTATATCTCCATACATAAGTTGAATTTTAATTTATAATTTTACAGGATAATTGGGGACATTATAATGCACGCCAAGAAAATATATTATGATTTTTGTATAATTTTGCATCCTAACTTTTAACTTATTATTAAGTATCCCACCCTGTCAAAATAATGATAAAAAATTGTTATATATTTTTCTTAGCACGCGTTATGATGTCTAAGTACCACCTTACAAAATTTTAACTTAAGACTCCACTTGTATATAAAGAAACAAAAAAGATAAAATATATTAAGGTGTAAATTAAACCAAACGACATAGTTTAGGGAGTAAACTGAACCAAGTCATAGTTTAGGTGGTTATTCAAACTTTGGCTATATTGAAGGGAGTAATTTAGACTTTTTCTTTTATTTATTTATATATTTATTATGTGCCGACTGCAGTGGGCTTGTTGTTCGTGGCGCTTGAGACGCCCGGAGGCAATGGCTGGCGTGATTGGGCCAGAGGAAGCAGGTGAAGTTGGCCAAGGCTGCAGTGTTGGTGGCGCTTTTGTAGTTGCGATCGAAGCCATTGGTGATGTTCAGCAACTCACCAATATGAGTATGGGAATCAACTTGTTGACCTCCCTGCTTCCCCTCAAATATAACCTCCCACCTTCAAGGTCTGCTGCCTGCTTGTTCAGTAAAACTATAGCTCACTCTCTGTGGACATGGTTTTGATAGAGTCCATGTCGCCTGACATTTCAGTCGAAGAAAACGCTCCACCCATTTCCCAAAAACTAGCTCCTATCATGAGGTGGGATTATTGTGATAAGCACACCTGATCGTTTCTCGGCCAGAGCCTATGCAATATGCATGTCCTCTGGAAAGAATAAGACAATTACTGCCGAGCTACATATTTTCGTCCGCTGGATTATTCAGACTAGCTCGTGGTTCACGTGACTCAAGCCACCTAGAATCCCCATCAATCAACTAGGTGGTGGTGTTGAAAACCTAGCACCAGCATTTGACAGCTAGTTGAATTCATCCTGTAAAAGAAAATTAATGATTTTTTGGGTAAAATTAATGATTTTTTGAGCAGCAAACCATTCCAATAAGGATTTCAAAACATCAGATCGTTTCAAATATGCCGTACATAATTGAATCTCAAACAATATATTTTTCTATGCTATTTGTAGGCATATGATGGGTGATGCAGTGATGCACTCGTAGTGGTGTGGGTGGTACATGTGCGCATGCATTTGCTTTTCTTGTAATTCATATAAGTGCTAAATTGAGGGGTAAAAAATGGCTAAAAGATTAGTGGCAGCGAGAGCCGCATGTTGGCCCTACATATACCATGTGAAATGAGCCACAAAAGCGTACCAGGTGGGCAGCTAGCCGCCACATTGTAGCCCAGAAACTGGGAAATGCAGAGCGCCATGTGCGTCGTTCTTTCCTTCCTCCCCGTGAAGCTGGTAAAAGTCCAACGGCAGCCACCGGAGCTCAAGAGGCGCCTCTGTTGCCGCACTCCCGCACCGGCACTGATTGGCGGCGCCGGCGTCGTGGGGTGGGGTTCCAAACTGATGCTGCTTCGGTTGCTCCCCTGTTCTTCATGGAGGCAGCAGCGTGTTTGGATTCAGGCCACTGGTGCCGGCGCTGCCACCAGTTCTACAGCCCAAGCCCAACGGCAACAGCATATGGACGACGAGGGAAATCACATGAGCAGAAATGTATCAAATTTTGAACCATCCATTTGGGGAGATTTCTTCCTTACCTACTCCAGTCCTTTGGCTTCCTCCACCCAACAGGTACCTTTTTTACTCTATAGTACACCCAATAGATATGAAATTTGATACATTTCTGTAGTTCATATATAGTGATTTGTAGTTTACTAGTTTGGTTACAAAGTTATTGTAGATGTGGTCAGCATTTTAAATCTATTAACCATAAATAAGTGCCATACGGTTCAAAATACGGTGAGTTGCAATTGAATTTTTAGTGATTAATATATTAGAGTGTAGGATCCTAGGAGGAGATTGCTAAATCTTATATGGTAGCCAACTCTCAATACAAAGGCTATGTGGGGACAACAGGTGATACAGACAAACTGCAATATGAATACACGTGTTTGGTTTTATTAAAAAAAAATACACGTGTTTGGTGAGAAGACGACACTTGGTTGATACACGTGTTTTGCCTAGTAAAAGTCAAAACTGAAAGAAAATTAACCGCATCACGCTTATTTTCTAATCCACATAAATAGACTAGTACTTATTTTCTCAGCAGAGAAAGATGATAGAACAAGCAGAACGTCTGAAGGAAAGAGTCTCCAAAAACATATCAGCTTCGAGCAATTGTAACCTATACCAGAGGATGCAGCTCATTGACGTTCTGGAACGTCTCTGCCTAGATCATCTTTTCAAAGAGGAGATTAATGTCATACTGACTGACATTAACAATGCTGATGTTAGTGGCTGTGATCTTCAAACGGTTGCTCTGTGGTTCTTTCTATTCCGTAAACATGGATACCGGGTTTCACCAGGTAATGCGTAACCTACCTATAAGGATTTTATTCCCAACAATTAGTACCTTTTACAACTTTAAATATGGTCACAATTCAAGAATCAAGATAATATTACGGTAATATTACAGTTCTCCTTCATGCTCCAGATGTCTTTGCAAACTTCATAGACGAACAAGGGAGTTTTGCAGCAAACAGCCCAATGGATCTACTGAACCTTTATAATGCTGCATCTCTCAGGGCAAATGGAGAGATGATTCTTGACGAGGCAGTTTCATTCACCAAAAGGCATTTAGAATCAATATTAACTAGCATAGAAGGGCAATTCGCCCACGAAGTGAAGTGTGCACTTGAGATACCCACTCCTAGAAGGGTAAGAATATATGAAGCCAAGCACAATATATCTGGGCATGGAGAAGGCTATGAAGTGATAATGGATCTGGCGAAGTTGAACTCTGATCTCATGCAGCTTCAACATCAGCAAGAGCTCAGAATCATTACAAGGTAAAGTTATTGACCTTGTGACAAGTAAATTTTATATTTCAAGTACCCCAAGAGACAAATGGCAGTAAAGTTTACGGTATGGACATGTGAATTCATAGTTAAGACAGTGGTTGACAAATATGCAGGTGGTGGAAGGACATAGAACTTCAATCCAGGCTATCATTTGCTCGTGATAGAATTGTGGAATGCTATTTTTGGGTAGTAGGAGTATACTACGAACCAAGTTATGCACGAAGTCGAATAATATTGACAAAGGTGCTTGCTATTGTGTCCATCTTGGACGACACTTATGATGTCTATGGAACTTCACAAGAATGCGAGTTATTTACAAAGTGTGTAGAAAGGTCTGTATATCCTTTAACGACGAAAACTATCTACTCCACCATGAATAACATAGGCATGTATGATCTAAAAATATGAAATCAATATAATGTTTGCTTAGCATTATGTTTCATGAGAAGATGGATAGCAACTAATTGCTGCAGTAGGCAATGTCATCCATGCTCGCAAGTAGATTATTTTTGCCAAGTACTCAAGTTATGCTATCATTTATGATTGTACTGGAATAATTATATGCATACCAAATTTCTTGTTCAATAACCATTCATTGATATTCACTCGTTGTAAACTGTTAACAAACTATAAACCAAATAAGCCATTTGTCAACAATTGTTTGTGGATCAAAAAGATAAATTTTATATTATTGATGCAAGTGACTTCTGTCCAGATAGGATCCTTCAGTGGCTGATAGTCTTCCAGAGACCATGAAATTTATTTTTGGGGAAATTTTGTATACTTGTCAAAGCATTGAAGATGAGCTATCACCAAGCGAGAAATACCGCATGCCCTACCTCAAAAACTTTGTAAGTTACCTCTTTCAGTTATATTCATTGATTACATGCTCTTATTACCAACATATATATTCATTACAGACTATGTAAGTTAAAGGAGTTCTTCAACAGGTGACCGAGATCCCTTTTTTATAAGCCTATATTACCACATAAGGCCTTGATAATTTACTGCCTTTTCTTTTCATGAATTGAGCAAAAGAGCCATATATACTTGAAGTGTAGACTCCCAGGATTTCAATGATAAAATTCAAGTGTGGGAACAATCTGGAGGGGGAGGTGTAAACCGTAGGTTCTCCCACTCTGTATTTGATTTTGCTCTCGACTACAGCATCCTAAATAAGCTTTAAGCTATTTGTTGTTTGTATCCCTTGGGAGGACTACATATTGGGAACAGTAATAACATATAAATGAGCTGGTAGATTGGGACACACATAGCTTGCTAATTTAGTCCCTGCTGTTTAGATGGTGAAAAGATTTCACACTGGAAAGCTTGCTGCGAGAGAGGGATCATGCTTCCCTGTGTGAAAACTTCTCACCAAATTTCACCATCTAAACAAGGCAATTTTTTTTGTATTCGCATGTATATCTCCTATCCTAATTTTTTGTGGTGATCTACCATAAAAAAATGCTAAGTATATTATGTATGTTTCCTTCAAAAAGAATAAGATGTATACAAATTATTAATACGAGCTATCCATTATCCCCTTCATATGCAGATTATAGATCTAGTTAGAGCTTACAATAAAGAGGTAAACTGGCGTGAAGAAGGGTATATCCCTGCAACCATTGAGGAACACCTGCACGTTTCATCAAGAAGTGGTGCTTGTCACTTATTGTCGTGCACATCATTCATTGGAATGAGAGATATAGCCACCGAAGAAGCTTTTGATTGGGTATCTAGTGTGCCTAAATTGGTAAAGATGCTCTGCATTATTCTGAGACTTTCTGATGATCTTAAGTCGTACGAGGTAATATATGTAAACCTTTTTTATGGTTTCTTTAGCACCCGATATACCTTTTCGTACATACCTATAAAAGCAAAAATTTCAGTTTCACTTATGTCATAGCTGTTCAGATTGGCTAGAAACGGGCTTCCTGTAAAATGTCATAAATCCACATCGTACCCAGTAGTATCATCCTTAAACATATGACATTTAGGACAAAAAATAGTTAAAAAAATTAATTTGTCTGTTATATAGGCTATATATTTAATATTTTAGAACTGAGTGTTTATTTTTTTTTGTGAAAAAAACAGCTGACACTGGAGATGCTGTTCAATATTTATTTCCTACATTTACTAGAGCTTTACCAAGCATTTGCATCTGTATATGCAGAGAGAGAGAATGAATTCACATGTTGCGTCGACAATCGAGAGCTGCATGAAAGAGCACGGAGTCACAGCTGAAGTGGCACGCGAGAGGATACAGGACATGATAGAGGAAACATGGAAGGATTTTAACCAGGAATGGTTGGACATTAACAGTCGACGTCTCGTGCCAAAGGAATTACTCGAGAGAATATTCAACCTGACAAGAACAATGGTGTTTATGTACAACCAAGATGACGCATACACGAATAGCCATGTCATCAAGGACACCATAAACTCATTGTTTGTGGAGCCTATTTCAATGATCTAGCTAATTTTGCAAATGCAGAAACATGCTCTAGAATTTCTGTTTGCAAGACGTGTTTGGACTGGCCCTGCTGTGAGAATCCTTCTCCGGAGTGAGCGAGTTTCATGGAGCGAGCGCACAACAATGTTATGGGATTTAAGACGTGACCTAAACACCTCTGAGTCCGGAGATATTTGCAATGTGGCGGCATCATTTTATCTGGGCCCCACTTACTTCATTTCGACGAGGCAGAAAGCTTAACCCCACGCCACTCCACCTCACGAGTCGAGTCGAGTCGAGCCGAGCCTTTCCGCCCTTTCCCTCGCCTTGATCTCCAATCCCTCCCCTCCGTCACTTCCTTCCTCGTGGGTGGCCTCGCGGGAGATGGAGAGGGCGTCCCCGGTGAGGAGCTCCCACACCTCGACGGCGGGCCTGCTCGCGTGGCCTCACCCCGATGGCGCCGGGCCGCTGCCAGCACGCCGCCCTAACCAGGTGCCCCCCGCCCTCGATCTCTCCTCTTCCCCCGTCGATCTTCCTCCATCCGTCCGTGCGGCACGCCGCCGCCGCCGCCGCCGCTTCCGGTCCTGGAGCTCTATCTTATCACCCGATCGCTTGCTCTGCAGCCAACGGAGGAGTTCAGGAAGGTGGTGTTCGGAGGCCAGGGCGCCGAGGATGCCGACGCCCACAAAAACATGTGAGATATATATATAGCTTCCGCGCCTCCATGCCCGGGTTCCTCGCTCCGCTTCCTACGATTCGGATCGACACGTTCGATTCGATCGGTGACCCGCATATAAGCATGATCCCCGGTAGTGTGTCGGCTTGCTGACAGCGATGCTGCTCCTCTGATCGTTCCAGGAAGAAGTGGAAGGAGATCTCGGGGAGCAGCATCCTCAAGGCCGAGGCGTCCGCCGCCGCCGCCCCAACAGCCTCTCGCGATCGTCAGGTGCGCTACTTTTGGATCTGCATCCTGTGAGGAGTGGAACATTGATTGGCATTCCTCTTCTATTCTGGGTACTCATTGTGAATGCACGTGGCGTGTCGGTATTACGATCGATGAAGCATGTCCGTCAGATGGGTTGCATAAAGTGTTGGGGTCGATATCCGGTGTTGTCTGTACTCGACAATGCTGTCGCTATACTAGATCTTAGCTGCATTTTATTACAAGTACAGTTTGCAGCGTGGGTAAGCCCTGTTAGGGCCTGATTAGATGGTAGGATTAGCACATGATTAGGAGTAGTAAACTTCGACTAATTACAAAACTAATTACATAGATGGATCCACGTGTGTAATTAGTTTTGTAATCAGTCTATATTTAACACTTCTAATTAGTGTGCAAATATTCGATGTGACGAATTGCAAATTTTTTCATGAAATAAACATGGCATGCGAATCTGATCGATTAAACAGGACCTAGAGATTCAGCAATTGTGACACACTGAGTGTTTGATTGGGAATTCAGTTAACCTCTTATGGCATTCTTTGTTCTTAACAATGATGGTCCTCTTGTGAAACGAAATGTGTCTAAAGTAGTAGAGTTATGTTTGGCCTATTTGGTAGAGCCTTTTTTTTTTATTCACTGTGAGAAATGATTCTCTGATAGTAATGATTCTGAGAATGTGATTCTCCATGATTCTCTAGTCTAGGTTAAAATTTGATTATGAAGGGCTACTCAACGAGAAGTGAATCAAGAGAAGCTATTTTTTCAGCTCCCAGCCATTTAGTTCACTTCACAGAATCATCCTTGAATCACTTTGCTCCAGAAAACCATTTGGCAGTGCTCCTCTTGGATTCAGCTAAGAATCCGCTCTGAAAGCTCTGCCAAAGAGGCTATGTTGGTTTCGACAATCATGTTCGGTAAAAAGAAAAATGTATGTCACATTTGTGAAACAGAACCGTGTAAAACATCATCACCTGTTCCAACCATCATATGTATCGTGTGGTGATAAACTCAGTTTTTGTCCATCATGGCTGTGTCAACTTTATTAATTAATTAGCATTTATTTGTGACAGACCAGCAGTTCACATCTGGAAAATTTTGGTGCCTATGCCGTAATTTGGTGACTTGGTAGCTAATTGTGCACTTTATGTCTGCTGAGGGAGCATGAGACGTAAACAAATATTTCCCTTCTGCATGACCTATATATTAACTGAATGAAGTCAAGAAAATTTTATAGATAATACCATGCTGCGTGATATGGTGGCTTGGTGAGACTAAATCGGCTTTATAATTTGCAGGCCAGCCAGATCACTTTTGCTCAGGACGGGGCATTGCTCCCAGGAAGCCAACTTCAGTAGCTGAGGTGGCGAGGCACCGTGAGCTTAGCCACACCGTTCAGAGTGAGGCAGACAGTAAGACGAAGAGGCAGGTTTCCACTGCAAAATCCAAGGAGCTCAGTGGCCACGACATCTTCGCCGATCATGAGGATCCCAAGCCCAACAGGTCGAGGAGATCAGACTACAGCAGCTCCACGTCGCTCTCGCCAGTGAAAAACGCAAATGTACTGTCCACACCATCTCTGTTCTGGTACTTCATTTTATCTGTAATGGCTCGAAACTCCAATGAACAACTATTGTTGCCCTCATTGACAGGTGAGCACCTTCTCGTTTGGAGAGGCTGACACTGACAGCGCGGCAAAGACAGCAAGGAAGAAAGGAACCGGCAAGAAGACCACTGATCTGAATGGCAAGGCCTTGCTCCAGCGGGAGCCAGCGCCCGTGGTGAAGCCTCTGAACCGCGCCAAGCTGGAAGAAACGACTGGCAGCAGCGTTGTTTTTGCAGACGGGAAGGCCCCAGCAACCGGAGAGCAAGCTGGCCGTCGGACGACCCGGCAGCCTCCCGGAGGCGACAGCAGAATCTCGCTGGGCTAGCGCCTTGGATGCATCATGTTCTTGGCTGCCGCACGGGTGGTTGGACCGTCAGTTTGCGGCCGTGTTTTGGTGATCTGTCGATGAGACCCATTTCCTCAGTCCTGGTGGCGATCTGGTTTACGTTTTGGTTTGTCTATATATGTGGTTTGGGACTTTGGGTTGGTTGTGACATACCCAACGGAACAACCCCATGGCGTGCGGTGCCCGTTTTGTTGTGTGATGTACATGTTTGGTAAATAAGAAATCGGTTATTAATGATACCATCATACCATGATCTCATATTCCCATCGAAAGTTTTTCTTGAACAAGTAATCACGTGCAGTCGTGCGCAGTGTGAAGTTGCAAGCCTATTTGCATTGACTAGTGATCTCATATTCCCATCGAAAGTTTTTCTTGAACAAGTAATCTCATCCAAAGTTGCATGACATCTCTACATAAAAGAGCAATGTGTCAACCATCACATGGCAAAACTGAAAACGAAAAAAAAACTAACTAAATTGCCATTGTTTTTTCTCTGCGAAATCACCAGTATTTTGATGATATTATCATCCTTTTCTTGTACATGTACACATTTCTTAAATAGTTTTATCTACGGCTAAACTTTACATCACCTGTATTCGAAATTGTGTACGCGCGCGCTAGCTCTTTCGTCCGATACAGTGCGAATGAACATCACTCTGCCTGCACGCCGACGTGATTCCTTCCACCCTGCTTGTCCCAACAAAACAATTAGCTTCAACCGATTCAAAGTTTCAAACAGGGCTTAAGGTTAGTTTCAGTAAGGGGTAATTTTATTTTTCATTAAATGATGTGTTGGGATAAGCAGAATTTGCTTATCCCAACGAACAATTAGCTCTAGCCGATCCAATGGCTAGGTAATTCGATTATCATTAGATGCTGTGTCAAGTAAACAAAATTGATGCCATTATGCATCCACGGTTGTTATTTTTATTTTTCAACGAAAACTATCATAAATGACACTAGTAAGCAGGCCCGTAGGCCGTAGCCTTGTAGGCATTTAAACCGGGCTCTTTCGCACGTCGAGATCGTCGTCGATGCCACCCCGGGGCTATAGCTCGCTCCGTGCGTATACGTGCAGCCGAATGGTGACGCGCGCGTGGAACAGACGCACCACGTCATAGGAGGGGACACCCACGCCACGAGCCGGTCCGATCCTTGTGGCGGCGACGTGTCGTCGTCCCGTGGCCCCAACCTCCGCAGGCCATGCGGCGGCCATGCCGAGCCAAGCCCCTCGTGTCGCCGGAAACGACGGCGCCACCAAGGGCCCGCGGACTCGGGAAGAAAAAAGAGAGTCATTTTTACCATCTTCAATTACAATTATTGCTCTATATATAGTTCCATTTAAATCCTAATATATAAAATCAGAAATCTTTCAAACTCCGAACCACGGAAGCGGTTTGTGGGTATTAAGAAGACGTCAAATGGGGCCTCGTGGCTAAACCACGAAACCAGGTGGCTCAAGATCCTAGTGTTGATCCATGGACAAGGAGGATGTAGAGACTAGAGAGTGGTGGCGACCATTACCGTGGCAGGTGCAAAGGAGGACGTCGTGGATATAGGTTGAAAATTGAACACATGTTGCAGTTTAAGGAAGTAAAATTGACTTTTCTTGCAACAAATCAACTTCGAAACGGAAGAAGGTTAACAGACAAACAAACGATTTTAATAGTTTGGATTGAAATATTACTGGTTTTGTACCTCGAGATTGGAGAACAAATAAGTGCAATTAGTTAAAGGGTGTAAAAAAAGTCTTAAAAAAAAACTTTCCACGGGTTTTCCACCTCGTCCGGCCCACGGCCCAAACCCACGAACGCCGTCGCTGTTGCTTCAGTTGGGGGTGGTGGGGAGAGGACGAGCGCAAGCGGCTCACGGCAAGTCGGCTCGCCCACTAGCTCACGAGCGAGGCGGTCACGTGCCGTGGCCGTGCGCCCCCCTCTGCTCTGCTCCACTCCACCGAGCAAAGCCGAGTCCACGCGCCCGCCCCCGGAGAGGAGGAGGGGCCCATCTCTCGCGCCACCTCCAGAAGCCTCCACCCTCCGCTGCCACGCGGGCCCCACCGAGAGGTCCGGCCAATGGGGCGCGGGCAACTGATCGGATCGCCCCGGCGCCTCGTGTCCACTACCTCGCCACCGCCCGTGGGCCCACCACGCCCGCTCCCAGCCGCTAGTTAGTAAACTACCCCCGCCCGCGGATACGCGCCACCAAGCCAAGCCGGGCACCCTCCATTTTTTTTTCTCCACTCCACCAAGAGAAGCGAGAAGAGAGAGGAAATCCGTTTGGTTTGGTTTGGTTTGGTTTCCTTCTGGTAATTTCGGTGCTCTGCTCATCAATCAATATACTGTCGCCCATCATCTCTCTCGTCCATTCCATCTCTCTGCTTTCTGATAGGGGGAAGGAAAAAACAAAGATATACTACTGCTGCTTGCTGGAGCGAGAGGAGGGAGAAAAAAAAGGAGGAATTTTCCGGAAGCATCTGGAGACAGCGCGGCCTGACGAGCGGAGCAAGAGTTTCCTACGGCGGCAGCGGCGGCGGCGGCGGCGGCGGCGGCGACGCGGAGCACTGTTAAGATCCACCACCGCTTCTCTTGTCCCCCCCCCCCTCTCTCTCTCTCTCTCTCTCTCTCTCTCTCCTTGCTTGTGTCCCGTTGCTGAATCCAGAGCGTCGGTTCCGTCTATCGGAGGTGGGAATTCTCCGCTCCTGCTCACGGCGAGGAGCCTTGGTTTTTCACCCCTGTTTTCCGCTCGGTAGTTCTTTCCGTTTTTTTTTAATTTTTATCTTGCGACTTGCCTGTGGGGATTGTGCGAGCTGTTTTTGCGTGTTCTTCGAGGGTTGGTGGTGGTTTTCTGCGCTCTTGCTTGTTGTTTCATTTGATTCGACTGTTTTTTTTTTCTCTCTCTTTCCCTTTTCCTAAAAAAAATTATGGTTTTGGATCTTTGCTGAAGTTTCTTCTCTAGGCTACTGATTTTTCCTTGCATGCGATTTTCTTTGTTTCTGCAGGCGCTGATCTACAGGTCTTGATTCCGGCAGGTGAGAACATGTTCGCTCAATTTCCTTGTTCATTTTACGATTCTGTCGGTGTACTTGTCATGGGCTCGATTCTAGGCTCTCTTAGGTGTTTACGCGATAGATGTAGTCATATTTTTTCCTCATTTTTTTCCCGCACTGTTCGATATGAGCTTATAGGTATGCTTGTGCGTACCTGCAGTAGTTTTGTTTAGACAATTGACCATAGTATCTTGGATGGAAATATGGTTACATGTTTGCTCTACAGTCTCTTCCATTTTTTATTTCAACAATTCACCTCCTTGGCTCCTTGTGCTTTGTAGGAGTTGATCAAGAACTTGGGATCCTGAGATGAATATGATATCAAATCCAGTGGATTGGTACAGTTTTGGACCCGGATAAGAATTTGTAGGGATGCCAGATTGGAGGGTGGGTGAGGTAATCTCAGTTTCACCAATTTCTTCATGGACATTTAGATTGATAAATTAGCCTGTTAGGTTTGGTCCAGTGTATGTAAGATTCTTGGTACACTATGCTTGTTTTATTTTCTTTTCAATTGACTAATGTAATAAGAATGAATAATGCGTGTACCATATAGCATTCAAGCTAAATTTAGCTTCAGTATCAACGGTGATGTTTCAAACCCATGTCCTGCTTATTTAGCTTGAATGGGTTAGCTTTATTTATTGGTACTGAGCTAGCATGTTAAGGAAGCAGGTTAAGCCTTATTGAAGTGTTGGTGTTTATGTTCACTTCACGTGCGCTTGCCACCCATAGTAGATCTGCAATTGTTTTTGTTGTGGATAGATGAGTGGGGATTTAGTGGGCTAGCCCCTCTTATGGCAAAGTGTCAAGTGTCAAATAGAGGGAGTTTGCTTTGGTTGAAGTAAGTTGACCAGTATTAAAATTTCAAGGTTTGATCGAGACACTACTTGTCTAGTTTTGCTGAACTCTGTAATTATCGAATCCTAGTCGCAATCATCTGTTGGCTTTTTTTTTGGGCCAATAACAGTGCTTTGTTATGTTCTCTGGATCCTGTCTTCTCTTTCCATCCCGTTAGTCCTAGACCTGACAAATAGTGCTTTTACAGTTAGAAGGTAATTCACCGATGAGTTTGCCAAGAGTAATAGAGACGAACATGAAAGTGGAACTGAGGCTCCTGGTGTCACTAGCAGCAGAAGTTGAAACATGCAGTTGCTGGTGAGAAAATCCACCAGGCTGTCATCTCCGGAACAGATAACTCAGATTCGAAGAAATGTAATTCAGAGCACATCCAATGTGCCAATGGGACAGTATCCCAGAATATAGATACTACCCGTGACTGCAAAGATGGCTCAAGTGCCTTTCCTATGGGAGAGGAAAATACAATTGCTGAAACCAGATGTCCAACAGATAACTGGAATTCCTGTCAGTTTGCACTGAGCAATGGTTCGTCAATTATCAATAACCACAGTGCTCCACAGGATAGCCTTACTTATGGGGATAATGATTTAAACTACATTGATTGGCCTGGCATTGATAATTTTGAGGATGTCGACACATTATTCAGGTACTCAGAACTTCTAGCTCATTGGCTAAGATCTAAAGTTGTGTAAACAGGTGATAAGGATAACTCTATTTTCTCTCTGTTTTTTCTCTTTGGGGGAAAAGGAGCTCTGATTCAACATATGGTCAGCAGCAGCTTGGAGAACACAGATGGCCTATCTTGGATTCCTTCGTCTGATGCCGTTTACTCTTCTGATGTTGCTTTGCCGCAAGGGTTTGAGTCATCTTATTCAGATTATGGTATCCTGGATGATCTCTCAGCATTTCAATGCACGGAAGATAAATCACTACCCTCGGTTGATCCTTCAGCTGCTCTATGTGACAATCAATTCGATGATACCTACCTGTTCAGTGAGCAAAAGGATGTGAATGCATATGGCGAGCAGGCAAGTAAATTTGTTCCCTTTTTCTCTAGTCTGTATTGATTGACCCAATATTTATCTTCTGTCATCTTTAATTCTTGTATTTCCTTTGCCCACCATAGATCTACCAAGAGGATGTGATGGGGTTGTTGCCCACGGATCAAATGTGCAATGGACATGGAAACATTGATATGGTAATTTCCTTGGGTTATTTCAATCATTCAAGTAACACCAAAATTCATATTCTTCAGTGGCTCAGGGTTATCTTAATTTGATTTTGATTTATGGTCTAAGCCCCTTTAATGGACTTATAGTTGCTTTGATCCTCTAGTACAACCGCAACTGCAATGCGAAAACCGCAACGATAAAAGTAGTTAAGTACAACCATGCTACTGTGTTGTTATTGCTGCTATGTTTTGAGGCAGCAAAATCTTGTCATCTTGGTTCAAATTTCTCCTGCTGTAAATATCTGTATTGGGTTTACCATTGTATGTATGTTTCTGAGGATGCTTAATGCTAAATTGGTAGTGCCGTAAGGTTGAGTGATCATATTACCTTGACACCGCCTAGTGTGCAGCAGACAAAGATTTTTTAACCCAGTGTGCTGCAGACAAATTTCCCTATTATCTTTAGGGTAAGTCACTTGTTCAATATAATTCCGTGTTCTGATTTAATGTCATTTTTTAGTTGCAGATTGAAAATCAGTATTCATCTGAAAATGGCCTTCAAGGCAGGAAATTTTCTGTAGCTTCAACTTCTCAGCTGAGCTCCTCTCAGAATTTACTGAAGCAAGGCACCACTTAGATTCCAGTTCACCAAGCAACATCACATCTGAGTCCTATCCAGAAAAGTTCAGCCCGTCTGGTGGTTCTTTTGCACAGAGGAATCCAAAAGGTAATGTACAAGCTAAATTTCAGATGGTGTTTTTGATTGTTTTTCTAGGTATGTTTGTTTGTCTTGTACTTGCGGAATGATTAGCTGATGTGACACTTAACTCTACAAATGCAGTGCAGAAGAAAACTGTGAATATACAACCAAGACAGCCCACAAATGATAATGTGGTGAATAGACATACTCAAACATTGACAAGAAGGGCTTCAATACCTTGCGAGAACTATGGAGCTGAAAACAAAGGGCTAGGGAAAAGAAGTTTGGAGGATCCTCAAGTTACGATGGGCGCCTCAATGGCAGTGGATGGCTCATTTGTATCATCTATGTCCTCTGATAACTCAGTTGAAGAAAGCAGCTTCGACAACTGCAGGATGCCGTTAGCCAGGTATCAGCTTCTTTATCTCTACTTTTAATGTGGCATGAAGCAGAATAGGTACAGCCTACGGCCCCTTCATTTCCTACTACAAATTCACGCTATGTTTCCTTTTGTCTTGGCTTTCTGATTCCTCTAAATGATCATAACCTTTATTGCATCCTTCCTCTTGGAGGAAATTAAACTAATTTTAATAAACCATGTAACGCAGTATTAAAATTACTTTGCGTGTCTGCTTCAGCTGGACGTCCAAACCAAATTGTGCATTAGAGATGGTTATACCGATTGGCACGAAGCGCACAAAATAGGCAAGTTTTCCCAAATACGATGAACAGCAATGGAGATAGCCAGGATGTAAAGGATATGCAGAATGCAGAAACTTCGCACAAGTAAGTTGTTCCTAACAAAGATGTTATCTATACTAAACATGGATCAGTATAGATGATTAGATAACTGTAATTGTTGATTCAAATTTGTTTTTGCTTATTTTTTTAATTACAAATTAGCACTGTGTCTGAATGCTCCTAATGCAAAGTCTGGTGCAGTCTGTTATCTCTAAAATATCATTCTGAAACACTGTACCTTCTAATGTAAGGACAAATCCTGATATCGTAGTCTTGAGATGGTGGTCAGCTAAGGTCAAATTGTAGCTCTTAATTTTATTTGATTCAGGGATTAACATGTCCATCAACTGCTAACATGAATTATTTGTGATAATGATTACTTTAATATATACTATATAGTTTCCTACTGTATCACAAAAAAGGACAAGAAAGGAGGTCGTCGGATCCTTTCATGAAGTGACACAATTTCTGAAGTTGATCCTATAGTTGCTCCTATATTGTTAGGGAGGCATGAAAATGGCTTCTCCTATGTGTAGCCTTTCCACCTTGATGTTTCTGTTTTGCAGGTTTGCTGATCCTCGGAGCATTGAGACGCAGACCAACCCGATCGACCGGTCTATAGCTCTTCTACTTTTTCCATCAGCCATCGGACCATGCTGCTGGAGCTGTGGACGATGCCTCATCACTAAATCCCCTGCTAGTGTTATGGTTTCATCCCTTGTCTGTGGTATGAAAACATCTTCTGTTAGAACTCCTGAAGCGTAACAAGCTTCTATTTTTGCGTGCAGAAAAAACAACACCAGGCCCTGCTATGAACCAAGGCATGATGACAGCTTCATCTACTATATATTCCCCAAGAGGGCAGGGAGGGCCCGAGGATGCACAGTCCCAGGAAAATTACTGAATTTCTGACGCATCTCCCAGTGAATGGGCTAAAGCCGCATGATGTGGAGCTCCCAACGTCTGTGATTGTTCATAGTGTAATTTTGTTGCAGATGAATGGGGGTGTTCACATGATGTTTCTTGGCAATGGTCTGTCAGGCAAGATTATTGTGTACCCAGTAGTCTCTAGTCAGTCCCAATCACATTGGTTTTGACATGTTTGTACCCTATTGTGAAGACAGCTGCTATGATCCTAGCGGTGCTCTCACTCGCATTTCATGTAATCTTGAAACTTAGTTTTTTTCCCCCCTTTTTGCTCCCAGAGGATTTACCTCTTTTGGAGGTGCTCTGCTCCAATTTGCGGTTGGTTTATCCATACTATGAAACTGACACAGGGGATGGACAGGGTCAACATTCAACAATCATGTCATGTTACTGATTATGGCCATCCGTGTGATACTAGTGTTTATTAGCTGCTTTAAAGTTTTGTAATGTGCCGTTGGGTGTAGGAGGGAGGCAGGTGGCACCGAGCAATTAGGCAGTGGGTCTTGACCTGTTCACCTTCGATTGTGAAAAGATTTGCAAGTGTACAGATGCAGAACTTGGGCACTTGGCAAATGCCCCAGCGGTTGGAAGTCGATTGGCTCCATGACTCTCTGTGGGTGCAAACTAGGTAGGCCTCCAGGATACTGATTACTGAGGACCCAGGAAGCAACAGCTTTTTATTAGACAAGAATAACATGCACCTTTTTATTTTTTTGAATCAGAATAACATGCACCTTGGACACGCGTGTCTCGAAATCGTATGGACTGTAGTAGTTATCAGCTGAAGGAGCAAAGCATGTCCATGTCTATTTTATGTAGGGTTCCGCCAATTGTCCGTCGATTATCCTACTCCATCAACGAGCTGTCAGATCAACAGCTCTTTGGACAACGACGTTAACTTAAAAAAAGTTTAGCGGTATGGCAATAGTTTCTTCCATACATGATACATGCAGCAAGTCCAGGTGTCCAACAGACAATTTTCTGGAAGAACCAATGTGAGTGAGAATCTACATTTGTTTCTAAAGAAAGGAGTGATTTTGTCTCCATCTGCCCTAAAAGTTAACCTTTGGCTTTGGCTATATAATTACTTCTCAAGATCTTGAATGCAAAACCTTTTTCCCTATTCCTTTTGGCTATATAATTTGTCATATTTACCAGAACATTAGGATGACTACGATTCTCTTAACGCCGGCACTCGACGACATGCCCGGAGGAGTGCACAATTTCATAATAGCAGCATGCTCACTGAATCTGCCAGTCAAACCAATAGCAACATTAGCAAACAATACTACAAGCAGAAACCTTCTGTAGATGGTTTTAAATGATTAAGGCCTTGTTTAGTTTGCCAACTTTTCAGTCACATCGAGTCACATCTTCTCTCACAGACACGCTTACCAATGCACTATTCACACCTCCAACTTTCCACTAACTTCCTCATCTAAACAAGGCGCCAATACAGCCTCCCATTTGACAGACAGCAAAAGGATGACAGCGAAGTGATTCAGCATTATCAACACTGGCACTGTTATCATCCGAGGCAAAAGCAAAACCAGCAATTATATCGTCAACTGCATGCAAGTCCTCATTAACTTGATCCTAAGGATTAAGGAACCTCTTCTCTCCATCATGTAACTAGAATTCTAGAAATGTACAAATCACCAGCTACTGTAAACACCAAGTGTTGAAATGACAATATCTAGTACGCATATAGTTCTCAAGAAGTAGCTCAGGTGTTCACAAAAGTAGTACTTGAAGTCGAACGCAGCTACATGGGATGTTCCACCATTGCCAACATATAGCTCTAGTAAGTATTTAACCAAGCAGACAGAGTTGTTTTTGCCAAAGGCCCAAAGCTCTATTCCACTCACGATCTCACCCTGCATTGTAGGAAGTCATCTTAGTAACATGCCAGTTAAAAGTAAGAAAATACAACTGATTAGAAATGTCAGATTGGCACCTCAAGCTGTAGACGACAACTTGTGTATGATATTCAGCTTAGGCTCAAGGATTTTGAGAAGATGGAGAGCGGCCATCCCTGGGCCTGTTAGGAGTACCTTCCCGAGAAGGTATCTTACGAGGTGACTGGTTTTTGCCATGACTAGGGCTTCTATGTGCAGGAGAGCGACTGCCAATAATTTAGCAATGAGTAAAATTTAATGCGTTAAGACATGGGAATACAAAATAGAAAAATAGCAAAAGTTCAGTGTGCAAACCTGTATCTGTTATGTTTCCTGTCATAATCAGGGCTAACACTGCGAGTTCTGATATGACGACGATAATCGCTCTCTGTGTACCTGTCCTGTTCATATCGCTCCCTGCTTCTGCTCCGGCTTCGCCTTCTATAATCTCTGTCCCGATAATCATCTCGATACCTTCAGATTAAAAATGAAGATGATTCATTTGAAATGTTATACCAAATTAAGGATGATTGGTCTAGCCTGAAAAGACTTGAGCTGTATTATTGGTCTAACTAGTAACTATAGCTCACTCATTTTTGCATCAGCGTATAATGGTTACATGTCCAAAATAGCTTGCTTATCACAAGCCTATTAATATCATCAACTTGTTTCCTCTAGGTACTAAATCAAGGGCAATACGAGCACTTACATTCTTTTTTTATTTCCATTTTTTGGTAGCGAAAGAGCATTGCTCTTTGTGGTTAGCACAGCATAGTAGTTCAAGGAGACAGCTATATCTTACTTAAGTGCACATAATTCATTCAGTGTAGGCTAAACTTTTGAAGACCACATCTCTTTATCTTTGGTTGATAAGACTAAATATGAGCAGTTTAGGGTACAGATATTATCAGTCAGCAAGATACACACAAAATCGCAAATTGGGACATAACCTGCTTTTCCTTCAGTGTCCAATTCTGGAACATCATATATTCATACACAAAGAACAGAGGGAGCATGCCACCGATAATATTACTGCAGGCCATATTTTACCTCCTTCTGGGACTGGGACTTCGGAAATGACCCCTTGGCTTTGGATTTTCTTCTGTAATCCTACCCCTATGACTGAAAACATAAACAAGAAAGGAATGCATAATAAGTGAAACTCTTTCAGTGATTCATCAATCTCTGAGCTGTATACTTAATCAATAGTAAAACAAGAGTATCAATAAAGTTTACATGATAGCAAGCAGAATTCTTGTAATTGTTTTTTTTTAGAAAACTACAATACAAGTTAAATTGTCATGCAAGGTGACTTGTGGCTTCCTTCTACTAGACGTGTTAAAAAATAGTTTGGATTTTTATGTATATCCATATAAACTCTTACATGTTAATTTCCGAGCAGCACTCACATATATAAGTAGAGTCAAAGTTCTTGACTATGAAAGTAATTCAACCAACAATGCACTACCCCACCTAACAAAAACACATATGAAATCAACAAACACAAATGGATGGTAACATATAAAAACTTCCAACACAATTCACATCAATGAACACTGTGTCAACAGTTAACAGTTAAAAAAAGTCCATCACAAGCAAGACCAGGAAATGATTTTCCAAACATTGAATATATACAACAATCTAGACCACACAGATGCTTCGACAGATTGAACAACCCAATCTATCATTATGAAGGAAAGAGAAACTAGCAATCTTTTAAATGTGAAACTTATAACACCAAGAAACATCATTGCGGACTATTAGAGTCTTACATAGCTATAAATATCCTTGTGTAGACATGAGATTTCCGGTCTTACCTTAATATTCTGTTACAGAAATGAAACTCCTATTAAATAGGTGCTTAATGTTTATGATTTTAGCATTACTATGAATGGCTAAAATTTCAACCACACTAGAACAATGATTTTTTTTTTTTTTTGAATCAAACTGTGCCTAAGTATGAAGGCTGAGGAAAGAAATGAAGATAACCTGATAACAGAAAAGGTAAATTCAGAACATTCCAAACAGAAATATGAAGTCACCATCTAAACGATTAAAGCAAAAGGGTATGAGTGCGCCTTAATCACTCAGATATTAAATAACAATTCACATCTTATTTATTCGTTCTCCTGCACTGCATCTGTTACCACTACACATGTAGCAAATGTCACCAAAGCTTCTGCTGCCTCAATGAAATTCAACAGATTCAACCAGTAAAAAAAAAAGGTCGTAGAGTGTGAGGCCTTACATCTTTTCAGCATTGGGTCCATACTTGGCAAACTGCACCATGATTACCCTCCCATCCACCCTCCTCCCTTTACCAGATAGAATAAGAGTCAATTCCCTCAGTACCGATGGGAACATAATAAGCCAGAACATTCTTCAAAGACTCAGAGATGGAAGTTCCCCTTTTCGCTCACCATCAAGCCCGTAGACAGCCTCCTGCGCCTCGTCCTCGTAGTTGTACCTCACAAACGCGAACCCACGTGAATCTCCAGTCCTGCAAGCGAACAAGTAGGCATTCACTGCATAAGCATCGTCCCCAGACGCACAAAACAACTCTAAAACCAGCCTCCCGACGCGAGGCGCAATGGAGTCCACCTGCGGTCGCGCGGAATGTAGATGTCGATGACATCGCCGTAGCGGTCGAACAGCGGGAAGAGGTCGTCGGCCCTAGTGCCTGCAACAGGGTTCACCGGAGAGGTGAGCAAACACGGCGTTCGGGAGCGCGCTAGAGTGGGGGCCGGGGACGGAAGAAGGGTTGGGGAGGGATGTTGCTTACGGAAGGAGAGGTTGAGGACGAGGAGCGAGAAGGTGTCGCGGCTCTCCGGCGGCCCGGAGCGCCTGGAGTGCGACATCGCGCGCCGGCGACGGTGGGCGGTGGCGGCTAGGTAGGGAGGGAGGGAGGGAGGGAGGGAGGCGACGGAGGGGATTGTGGTCAGGGGTTTGGAATTGGAAGGGGGCGAACGGTCAGGAGGTGACTAGAAATAAAATATTTTTGCTAGGTTAATTCATTTGGCGTGTTTTTACTTCCCACAATT
This sequence comes from Digitaria exilis, assembly GCA_015342445.1. Lineage (NCBI taxonomy): Eukaryota > Viridiplantae > Streptophyta > Magnoliopsida > Poales > Poaceae > Digitaria > Digitaria exilis. The sequence continues at coordinate 47,707 of JACEFO010000142.1, forward strand.
TGCCAAAGAAAAGCTACAAATTGGCGCATTGTTGCCATTCGATATATTCAAAATTAATAATCTTGGGCATATATTCTTGTAAGCCCTAGCACTCTGTATATATTTCATTATGTAGGGATGGCAATCACACCCGCGGGCGCGTAACGGGTGGCGGCGCGGGTGAATATTGCCACCGCGGGTGCCGCGGGTCGGGGCCGCGAAGGTAGAGAGTCGAGGCGCGGACGATAAATTTTACCCGCGGTCACCATGGGCTCTCGAAATACATGTATGTCATGTTTTTCCCTATTAATTTTAGACATCTTACGAATGTTTAATATAAGTTAATCTAAAGTTTATAATAACTTTTATGGATCACATTGTATATTTATTATTTACTTCCTAGGTTTTATTATTATACATTTTTTATTTATTTTTTATTCATTGTGTGAACAAAAATTGATAACTTTGTACTACTTTCTTCTCAATTTTGATTTTTTCATTGGATGTTAGCTCCTTGTTAACATACCCACGGGTGTGGGTGCGAGCGTGACATTTCACCCGTGGGTCTCGTTGAGGGGTGGTACCTAAGTGTCGATGAGGGCGGGTTTTTCCTCCACCCGCACCGCACCCGACCCGTTGCCATCCCTAATCATTAGATTCATTTATAGATTGGAAGCTTGTGATTTTCTACGTCATATTAGTATAAGCATGCCATTGTGGCCTCTGAGCAATTTGGCACCATCAAAACAACATCGCCATAGAGCTTCAGTGTCCTTTGCAAGATGGAAGTCCTTATTTATATAGATGAGATGGAAAAGATTACTCTTAGGGAAAAGTTTTTTATTTTCTTAGTGGAAGTTTCATGAACACAATTATTTAGAATGACATATTGTCTAAAATACTTAAAACTAGGGGTGAAACACCCATCTCTTAACGCATAGTTTCATCTATTGCTGTTTTCTACTCCCTCCATCCCTAAATAATTATCTTTCTCACTTTTCGAGAAACAACTTTGATCAATTATATATATAAATATATTCAAGTTTATGGTACACGTTAAATATCATTAGATAGATATTTAAATCTAGTTTTTTTATAAAATTTATTTAGAGATTTAAATGTTGCACGTATTTGCTATAAATATAGCCAAACTTGTGACACGAACAAAAAAAACGACACTTAATAAGGGGCGGAGAGAGTAGGTTACATGCCAGACGTAAAACTTTTTAGGATGTACACAAGGTTTCATCCCATGAAACTTCATTACCTCTCTCTTCGTTAATGAAACTCTCATTAAGTCTAGCCTTAGTACGAAGAACAAGAATTAGACAAGTAGTCTTGTGTAAAACATATTTTTCTGTTTTGGACCTTAGGCCTTGTAATATGTACATAAACTCTTTATTTTATACATAAAAAAATGGTAATGCCTCCCCGGCCGTTCCCTTAAAATAAGCATATAACACTATCGGACTTTTCTTCTTTGCCGAATGTCATTCAAATTTTAGGTGTATCTGATTCATTAATTCTTAAAATAAGTTTTCCTGAGTAAGTTTTTAGAATCCTTGTAAAAAAAGAAACGAATACGTAAGGAGCAATTCTCAGAATTGTTTTCGAAATCTTCAAATCGTACTCCAGCAATTCATTAAAAATTTCAAACAAGTTCATTTGAAATGCTGATGTAATTATCCCAAATTGCTCTGGTTAATAGCACCTTATAAATATTACTGCCTTTTTTTCTAAATATAAATATTAATGCCTTGCCTTTGAACGTAAAAACGGTTAGGTTCCTAGTTCATATTTTTGCAGAATTGTAAAAACAGAAAAAATAAACTTTGCAAGCTCATTGCCTGAGTCACAAGTCACAACCTCCTGAAATCTTATTACTGCCGTTTGGATAGTTTATTCAATAATATGTCTGTCGTTCAGGATGGAAGAATGACTACTGCGAGTACAAGCATAATGTTGTTATTTAGAACCGTACTAACTCTTAGACAAATGTACTTCCTGGAGCCGCGTATTATGCTTGTACAACTTCTCAAATAGGAGGAAACTCCCTTGTGTTTTCGTGCCCTCGATGATTAAAACTTAACGGACACTCACTGACTAGTGCTCAGGTCAAAGAATCAGTAGTTTCAGATTCGCCTTCATGATCTGCAAGGATCAAAGAGCAATTGGGAAGACGACATGCTTCAGTTGACAATTAGAACTTGTCTAACCCTTGTAACTCCACATGAACGTTAAACTACAGGTTCGTGTTAATGGATTAAAAAGATTAAAAACGATGCAGTCTACAACTTGCAGGTGAGACTGAAATCCGCAGGCGGTGAGGTGATTTGCGAGCTTGTCGCCCAATTGCTTCTGCCAATCTTTGGTTTGCTTTGCTTCAGGTGTCATCCACACAACAGCGGTCGCCGTCTCAACATGAACCGTGGCTGCAGCAACCTCAGGCTGCGAAAGGCCAAAAACGATCAGCTGAATTTCAGTTACATGGTGTGATGCTACTTGGAGATGCCTCTGGTACAATGTACAAAAGAAGCTAGCTCTAGGTGCAGATGGGTTCAGAATCACATAGCAGAACTGCTGTGTTTAAATTGGAAAAAAAGTACTTTTTTTTTTAAGAAACGTGTTGTGAGGAGATTAATAGAAAAGTTGAAAAAAAAAATTTAGAAAGCATATTACAAAGGGGATGAATAGAAAGGTGAAGAGGATTTTTTTAACTAAACACTGATTGTAGCATGCGAAAGCAATTCGTGTATGCGCACATCAACAATGTGCAGGTCACCACGGGCACCACATCGATCGTTCTGCTCAGCCTCAAAAGTCAAAACACAACAATGTGCGACTCTGGTCCATTCGAAACAGCGGCAAGTGCTAGGAATTCTGAATCCATTGTTTTTTTTTAAAAAAAAAAGAATACTGAATCCAGCTGTCAGATAGTCAGATGCGTTGGGCCTTTGTATTGTCTCGAAATTCGAAAAAGCTGAAGCGAACTGGAAAGCCGCACGCACCGCAGGGTACGATACGCAAAGATGCAAGCACGTATGTACCTGGTTCTCGAGGATTCGATTCACCTTGGCCGCGCATCCGCGCACGACATCCCCTGCACGCCAGCAAGCTCTTACCCATTCCATGGCAACCAAATCGTAGCAGCGAGCGGTGGCAAGTGGCACGAAGCATTACCCCGACATGGAGCACGATGGCGTCGGCGTCCCGTCCGAGGGTTCGGCCTCTCCCAGAGCAGCTGACAGCCGCGGCGGCCGCTGCAGCACCGCGCCGGTGAGTCGTCGTCCGCCTCCACCTGCGCCGCCGCCTCCCGCAAAGAAGCGGCCCGCCGGCGCCGCCCACCGCTGGATTTGAGGCAGAGCAGCAGTAGATAGAGGCGAACCCGCCGCGGCGCCGTTGTCACGGCAGATAGGAGGATGCCCGGTTCAGACGCCAGCCTGATAGAGCAATTCATAGCATTCGATGGAATTTTCATCTCAACAGCAACCTTATGCGAAAAATAAGTATCTCCAATCAGCACTACTGATCAGTCAGTG
>JACEFO010000143.1:0-34630 GCA_015342445.1 Digitaria exilis
GAGAAGACATGAGCTAAATTACCCGACACATGATCTGGAATTGGTAGCCGTGGTGCACGCGTTGAAGATCTGGAGGCATTATTTGATTGGGCACAAGTGCGACATCTATACCGACCACAAGAGCCTTAAGTATGTGTTCACGCAATCCGAGTTGAATATGAGGCAACGTCGTTGGCTTGAGAAGATCAATGACTTTGAACTGGAGATTCATTACCATCCAGGGAAGGCTAACTTGGTGGCCGATGCTTTGAGTAGAAAGAGCCATGCGAATGTGCTGACGAGACAGAATTTGCCGAAAGAGCTTAGTTGGGAATTCGAACACTTGAACTTGGGTATGGTAGCCAACGTGACTGAGCTAGAAGTGGAGCCAACTCTTGAACAGGAGATCCGAAAAGGTCAATTGGAGGGTGAGGAAATCAAGGAATTGGTAAAGAAGGTTGGGACAGATAAAGCGCCAGGATTCCGATTGGATGATCAAGGTACAGTGTGTTATGGTAACAGAATAGTGGTGTCAGATCAGCAGCATATCAAGGATGTTATCTTACAGGAAGCGCACGAGTCAGCATATTCCATTCACCCGGGAAGTACCAAGATGTACTTGGACCTCAAGGAAAGATTTTGGAGGTATGGTTTGAAGCGCGATGTTGCAGCATACGTAGCTCTATGCGATGTATGTCAGAGAGTCAAGGCCGAACATCAGAGACCGGTAGGTTTGCTTCAGCCTATGAAGATACCAGAGTGGAAATGGGAAGAAGTGGGTATGGACTTTATAACAGGACTGCCCCGCACACAGAGAGGTTATGACTCTATATGGGTGATAGTGACCGATTGACGAAGGTGGCTCACTTTATTCCGGTGAAGACTACATATTCCGGTGCCAAACTTGCAGAGTTGTATATGGAGTGGATTGTATGTTTGCATGGGGTACCTAAGAAGATAGTGTCAGACCGAGGCAGTCAGTTTACGTCGCACTTTTGGCGCAAGTTACATGAGTCCATGGATACTAAGCTTCACTTCAGTTCCGCTTACCATCCGCAGACAGACGGTCAGACCGAGAGGACAAATCAGATACTAGAGGATATGTTGAGGGCATGTGCATTACAGTATGGGAGTAGTTGAGAGAAGAGTTTGTGTTATGCAGAGTTCTCGTACAACAACAGCTACCAACAGAGTCTCAAGATGTCACCATTTGAGGCGTTGTATGGAAGGAGGTGCAGGGCACCGTTGTTTTGGAATCAGACCGGAGAAGGTAAAGTATTTGGACCTGAGGTCTTGAAGCAGGCAGAAGAACAAGTGCAGGTTATCAGGCAGAATTTGAGAACAGCACAGACACGGCAGAAAAGTTATGCAAATGTAAGGCGTGGAGATCTCAGCTTCGAAATTGGTGACTTCGTCTATCTTAAGGTGTCACCAATGAGAGGTGTGAAGAGATTCAATGTCAAAGGCAAGCTAGCACCTCGCTACATTGGACCATTCAAGATATTGGAACGGAGAGGTGAAGTGGCTTATCAGTTAGAGTTACCAGAGAAACTGGCAGGAGTGCATGATGTGTTCCATGTGTCCCAGCTGAAGAAGTGTTTACGGGTGCCAGAGGAACAGATTCCGTTGGAGGAGTTAAATGTGCAGGAGGACCTTACTTATGAGGAGTATCCGGTTAAGATATTAGAGGAGTCCGAGAGGGTCACCAGGAACAAGGTGATACGTATGTGCAAGGTTCAGTGGAATCGTCATACAGCGGATGAGGCAACCTGGGAACGGGAGGATGATCTCAAGGCAGAATATCCACATCTCTTCCAATCCACGTCCGAATCTCGGGGACGAGATTCATCTTAAGGGGGGTAGGTTTGTAACACCCTAAAAATGCCCTATTAAAAATTTAGTAATTAATTAACTTTTTATATTCAAGTGCTCATAAATAACGTAGGAAAAATAAAATTTTGAATAATTAAAAGCAAATATAGGGTATAGAAACATTATTGTTGCATTCATGCTGGTGCATTTATTTTTGATTGTTGAATTCAAATTTGAATTTGAATTTGAATTAAAATGAGTGTTTGAATAAAAGAAAAACCTTTTCTTTTCTCTCTCTTTCTCCTTCTTCCTTTTCAGCCCAGCAGCCCAGCTTCTTCTTTCTTTCTTCCCCGCGGCCCATCTTTTTCTCTCCTTCGCGCGGCCCAGCAACAGCGCCAGCCCACCGCTGCGGCCTGCTCCGCGCGCCCTCTCTCTCTCTGAGCCGCTGACCAGCCGGGCCCACCTGTCAGCGCCCTTTCCTTCTCCCAGCCGCGCGCTCTCTCCCTCCCGCAGCCGCTGACGCGCTAGCCCCACGCGTCAGCTGCTCCTTCTACCTCTCGCCGTGTTCGAGCCGGACACCGTGCCGCCGCCCGAGATTCAAGCCGCCGCGAATCCGCCTCGCGCACGCCTTCGCCCGGGCTTGGCCTGCACGCCAAGGAACCCCGGGGTCCCTATAAAGCTGCCGCCAACCCCCCCCTCGAGCCGCAGCCCAAACACTAGCCGCCGCCGCCTTTGACCTAGCCCCGAGCGCCGCCGCCGTCTAGAGCTTGCTCCACCGCCGCATTGCCGCCTAGGTTTAGCCCCGGAGCTTTGCCGCGAGGTGAGGAACTCGCCGAGCCCCTTTACTCCCTCCCTCACGCTCTCCAACTCTTGCGCAAGCTCGCCGGAGTTCTCCGACCACCGCCGCTCGTCGCGAGCCGTCTCCGCCGCGCGAAGCTCGCTTCCGACCCCCAAAATCGAACCCCCATCTTCTCCTCTCTCTTTAGGACTCATCGCGGCGAGTTTTGGCCCACCGTAGCTCCGAGCCGAGCCAACTCCGGCGAGACTCCGGCAGCGCGCCGCCGCGAGCCGCCGTCCCCGGCGAGCCGAGCGCTCGATCTAATCCCAGCCGCTCGATTCAAATCTGACGGCTAGATTTAAAAGCCGATCTAAACCGAGCCGGTTCACCATGAACCCGTGAACCGGGGTTCATGGCCGGTCTACTGTCCGGTCCACCGTGACGTCATGCCGACGTCAGCTTTCAGCCGCCGCCGTGCCTGTTTTACAAAAGAGCCCCTCTATTTTCTGGAAATCAACCCACGGTCCAGCGCAGTTCAAAAATAATTATAGTTTAGTCCTTTTTCTTTCAGTTTAGCCCCTGCTCTTTTGAAAAATAGTGCCCGCCGTCCTAGATGGCAGTTTTACCCCGTAGCCCTCGGGTTTTATACGAAATTATGTTTTAGGTCCCTGGTTTCTTTCAAAAACACCCCTAGAAGCCTAAAACCTTTACCAGCAAGCCCCTAGAGCCCGTTTTAAGCGTAGTTTCTCCGTTTTAACTCCGATTTGAGTGATTTTCGCGCTCATGTGTTTGTAGTGAAGCGTACAGTAACTCTAAAGCCTTCTTTCATCTTTTGTTTATGTTTGGTGTACTGTTCTAATTAAATGCCTTGTTTGCATGTATGTGTGGATGCTTGCGTGGTGATCAATGTGAGTAGTTGACGAGCCGTTCGAGTTCGCTGACGAACCCGTTCCCGAAGAGCAGGAGCAGCAGCAGTTCACTGAGGAAGGCAAGTATAACACGGACCATCCTTGTTACCTATACACCGATTAATCACATAAATCATATGCATGTGTCTAATACTGTTAACCACTAAGGATGTTCCTAGACTTTACCTTATTCCTTGTTTACCCGGGTTTTATGCATTATGGTTAGTCTATGCTACGCGCTGCAACCAACATTTATTTTTATGTTAATATTGAACTAATGGTTCACTTCAATGATGATTAAAAGATGCTTTTTAGCAACATGGTTCGGGGAACTAGAGCCTGTGTTGTGTGCTTTGTTCTAGTGCCTCTATAAGGTTTGATCTAGGGAATTAGAGCATGTGCTTTGTGCTTTGTTCTAATGTCTCTCCATAAGGTCTGGTTCTTAAAGCGACAACCCAGGAACCTGTTCGCTGCCGTTGAAACTATAATGGCTCTGGTCTTGGATGATTAGCTTGTACGTCTCTAGCTCGCCAGTGGTTACCGAAAGGCGTATGTGGGGAACATTCGTGAGAGTATAGTTTGATCCATCGAGGACGGTTTTATCCGTTGGCTATGTCTTGATAGGCAAAGTCCCGTGATGTAAGCACCTGATGTGCGGCAGCTTCACACGTTGCGATGATTGCGCTCTCGCTCTGGACGCCATTGACCCCCTCACGTTGCGCCCTGAGCGTACGTCAATCTCGATGCCTCGGGTTATGCTGCCTATGTTGAACCAAAACGGCTACTGTGCTTGTTAGGGTGTTTTGTGAAAGTCATCGTAACATAAGTTCTTTTGGATTTATGTGACCGGCGGGTAAAGGGCGAAACCTCTAAAAAGTGTTGATTTATCATGATAGCCGTGCTCACGGATACGAGCGGCCTGGATCCTTTTTGATTTGAAGATGATATTAGTGGTTGATATTGGTTTGTTCTATAATCACTTATACCTTATTAATGGGTTTATACTTGGGTTCTACTCATTTGTAGTAAATTAGATGATAATAAAATGAAAAAACTAAAAGTGCTAATGCAGTATAACCGTGTCAAGCCTTTTGTTCTTGCATAACCCGTGTTATACTTGTTAAGTAAGATGGTTTACTTACACTTGCAACTATTCAACAAAATCCCGGATGGGTAACAGATGGAGCATTGAATGATCAGTCGCTTGCTGAGTTTCCGGAGGATCTGCCGTACTTCTAGCTGTGTTCAACCAGTCGGTGTCCCTGTGGACTTGAGGCTCTACTAGTTATGAAATGTTTAATAATATTAAGACTTCCGCTGTGTTATTTGTTTAAGACTATGTCTTGAGTTAAACTCTGATGTAAACTATTTTATTCGAGCATTGTGTTCTCTGTGATTCAATATTTGTAATCTATATGTGTTCTGTGGACATCCTGGGCACACATATGGAAGCATTCGGATTTCTTGGAAATTTGGGAGTTACAAAGTTGGTATCAGAGCCGTGCTCACTGTAGGATCACAGCCTAGATAGAACGGTCGATTAGACTTTGCTTAATCCTTACTCTTTCTTATCTTCTACCTTGGAGTTGAGTTACTATTTAAAAATGGTGTTCTACTCTACCCTTGCCTATTGTGAAAAAGTTCCTAATCTTTAATTGCATGCTCTCCTTTATCTTGTTGCGAAAGATGGTTCGCGCGAAGCAGACACCCCGCAAGAGCAGCTGCGGCTACCTTCCACCCTGCATCATTGAGTACCCGCTGGTGACACGCAACCCGGATGCCTACGAGGAGCTCCTTAGGCAGCAGGCCAAAGAAGAGGACCCCAAGGAGCTGGATATCGAGTCTTCAGAGTCGAAGCAACAACAAGAGGAGCCAGCAGACCAGCAGATGGACGCCACAGGATGTGGTGCTAAGGAAGATGCCAAAGCCAATGCAGGAGATCCATTAGATGATGAGGAAGAACCCCGGACTCCTCCACCTCCATCACCACCTCAGTTAGCTCCAGTAGCGGCCCAGTGGATTGTCTATGACTTCGTCCGAGATGGGGGCGACAAGTTCTACCACCGCAGGCTTCTCAGAGTGCTTCGTAACCACTATGGCTTCGGCAACGTCGGAGTCGAGTACCGCAGTGGATGGTGGACACATCTCTTCTACCCCAACTTCTGGAGGACCACGGTGCATGTGAGGGTGATCGATCAGTGGGCGAGGGCAGCTCGCGAGATATCGGTTCACTTTGCTATTACTGATCGAGATTCTCAAGAGGCAGGGATCGCCGATGCTGCTCGTCAAGCCTACTACGTCTACCGCCATAAGTTCTTTACAGAGATCGAGGATGAGCCAGAGAGGTGGTACCCACGCCGAAGGAGTGGTGCAACAGCTTGCACCATCGCATCTACTGCTGACGTCCAGGACCCCCAGCTAGCTTCTACAGTGGCCCTTGTAGCTACCCTCAACACGGAACTGGATGCTGCATTAGAAGAAAACCTCATGCTAAGGAGGGAGCTCTCTGCCTTGCAAGAGAAGAATGAAGCATTGCAGCATCTCATGGGAGGACCCGCACCACGCAGTCTAGAGTTCAGTGCACAGTCGCCACCACGCAGAAGGACTCAATACAGCACCTGGCTTGCCGCACCACCATCGACCCCTAGAGCCTCCCATAAATTTGTAATAAAGATCGAGTAGCGCATGTTTTTGAGTCAAAACTGGTCTAATAGTGTTGAGTCTTGTGTGAACTATGTCTTTGGATGCTTGAATGAATTGTCATTATGCTTATGAGTGATTTGGATCTTTTGTAATGATTGTGATGAGCGTAGATGAAAATCTGCAAACATTCTAGTATTGGATTAAGGTATAAGGATTTATGAATAAATAGTTGGGTTCTCTATCTCTTGTGCACACCATCTACCTTTCCTCTGTTATCTGGGTTCCTTATCTTGTCAGTTCAGTGGACCTTCTTCAGTTTATCAGGACTAGCTCTGAGTTTTTGTGAGGAGTATGGCAGGGACCATAAGGGGGGTAGACTTGTAGCGCATCCAATAGTTCTGAGTTCCATTGGAAAGGATCCAATCTGATCTCAAGAATGGGCTGGTTGATGAAGTATGATGTAGTCATACAGTGTTTCAAGAAGACAATTCAGTTAGTGGCACCGTCAGGGGAGAAGATTGAGTATCAGGCAACCAAACCCACAGAGCCTGGTCAGGTCAATCATGCTGAAGGCACAGAGTTGAAGGACATTAGAGTGGTGAACGAGTATCCAGATTTGTTCCCAGATGAATTGCCAGGTATGCCTCCGGAACGTGAAGTTGAATTTGTTATTGAACTTATGCCTGGCACAGCACCCATAGCTAAAAGACCATATAGAATGGGGGTAAAAGAATTAAAGAAACTTAAAGAAGAATTGAGGGCCTTACTAGCTAAGAGGTATATTCGTCCTAGCTCTTCACCTTGGGCAGCTCCAGTGTTGTTTGTTGATAAGAAAGACGGGACACAGAGGATGTGCATAGACTATCGAGCCCTCAATGAGGTCACCTTCAAGAACAAGTACCCACTGCCAAGGATCGATGATCTCTTTGACCAATTGAGGGGAGCTTGTGTATTCTCCAAGATCGATCTCAGATCAGGCTATCATCAAATGAGAATTCGGGTGACAGACATCCCCAAGACAGCTTTCACTACCCGGTATGGCTTGTATGAGTTCACAGTTATGTCCTTTGGGTTGACTAATGCACCGGCCTACTTCATGTATTTGATGAACAGTGTGTTCATGGATTATCTCGACAAGTTCGTCGTGGTGTTCATTGATGATATTCTGGTTTTCGCCAAGAATGAGGAGGAACACGAAGAACACTTGAGGTTAGTGATGCAGAGGCTCAGGGAGCACCAGTTGTATGATAAGTTGAGCAAGTGTGAATTCTGGCTGAAGGAGGTATCATTCTTGGGGCATGTGTTGTCGAATGGAGGTGTCGCAGTTGATCCGAAGAAGGTCAGAGATGTTCTCAACTGGATTCCGCCGCAGAATGTAAGTGAGATCAGGAGTTTTCTCGGAATGGAAGGCTACTATCGGCGTTTTATTGAGGGATTCTCCAAGATTGCCAAGCCCTTAACATCATTGCTAGAGAAGAATGCCAAGTTCGTGTGGACACCGTAGTGCCAAGCTAGTTTTGAGGAGTTGACGAAAAGACTGACCACTGCACTAGTATTGGTACTGCCAGATGTTACTAAGAGCTTCTCAGTGTATTGTGACGCATCCTGTCAAGGATTGGGATGTGTACTCATGCAGGAGGGCAGAGTTGTGGCATATGCATCCAGACAGTTGACGAGACATGAGCTGAATTACCCGACACATGATCTGGAATTGGCAGCCGTGGTACACGCATTGAAGATCTGGAGGCATTATTTGATTGGGCACAAGTGCAACATCTATACCGACCACAAGAGCCTTAAGTATGTGTTCACGCAATCCGAGTTGAATATGAGGCAACGTCGTTGGCTTGAGAAGATCAATGACTTTGAACTGGAGATTCATTACCATCCAGGGAAGGCTAACTTGGTGGCCGATGCTTTGAGTAGAAAGAGCCATGCGAATGTGCTGGCAAGACAGAATTTGCCAGAAGAGCTTAGCTGGGAATTCGAACGCCTGAACTTGGGTATGGTAGCCAACGTGACCGAGCTAGAAGTGGAGCCAACTTTTGAACAGGAGATCCGAAAAGGTCAATTGGAGGATGAGGAAATCAAGGAGTTGATAAAGAAGGTTGGGACAGATAAAGCGCCAGGATTTCGATTGTATGATCAAGGAACAGTGTGGTATGGTAACAGAATAGTGGTGCCAGATCAGCAGCATATCAAGGATGTTATCTTACGGGAGGCGCACGAGTCTGCATATTCTATTCACCCAGGAAGTACCAAGATGTACTTGGACCTCAAGGAAAGATTTTGGTGGTATGGTCTGAAGCGCGATGTTGCAGCACACGTAGCTATTTGCGATGTATGCCAGAGAGTCAAGGCCGAACATCAGAGACCGGCAGGTTTGCTTCAGCCTATGAAGATACCAGAGTGGAAATGGGAAGAAGTGGGTATGGACTTTATAACAGGACTGCCCCGCACACAGAGAGGTTATGACTCTATATGGGTGATAGTGACCGATTGACGAAGGTGGCTCACTTTATTCCGGTGAAGACTACATATTCCGGTGCCAAACTAGCAGAGTTGTATATGGAGCAGATTGTATGTTTGCATGGGGTACCGAAGAAGATAGTGTCAGACCGAGGCAGTCAGTTTACGTCGCACTTTTGGCGCAAGTTACATGAGTCCATGGATACTAAGCTTCACTTCAGTTCCGCTTACCAACAGCAGACACACGGTCAGACTGAGAGGACAAATCAGATACTGGAGGACATGTTGAGGGCATGTGCATTACAGTATGCGAGTAGTTGGGAGAAGAGTTTGTGTTATGCAGAGTTCTCGTACAACAATAGCTACCAACAGAGTCTCAAGATGTCACCGTTTGAGGCGTTGTATGGAAGGAAGTGCAGGACACCGTTGTTTTGGAATCAGACCGGAGAAGGTAAAGTATTTGGACCTGAAGTCTTGAAGCAGGCAGAAGAACAAGTGCAGGTTATCAGGCAGAATTTGAGAATAGCTCAGACACGGCAGAAAAGTTATGCAGATGTAAGGCGTTGAGATCTCAGCTTCGAAATTGGCGACTTCGTCTATCTCAAGGTGTCATCAATGAGAGGTGTGAAGAGATTCAATGTTAAAGGCAAGCTAGCACCTCGCTACATTGGACCTTTCAAGATCTTGGAACAGAGAGGTGAAGTGGCTTATCAGCTAGAGTTACCAGAGAGATTGGCAGGAGTGCATAATGTGTTCCACGTGTCCCAGCTAAAGAAGTGTTTATGGGTGCCAGAGGAACAGATTCCGTTGGAGGAGTTGAATGTGCAGGAGGACCTTACTTATGAGGAGTATCCGGTTAAGATTTTGGAGGAATCTGAGAGGGTCACCAGAAACAAAGTGATACGTATGTGCAAGGTTCAGTGGAATCGTCATACAGAGGATGAGGCAACCTGGGAACAGGAGGATGATCTCAAGGCAGAATATCCACATCTCTTCCAATTCACGTCCGAATCTCGGGGACGAGATTCATCTTAAGGGGGGTAGGTTTGTAACACCCTAAAAATGCCCTATTTAGAATTTAGTAATTAATTGGCTTTTTATATTCAAGTGCTCAAGAAAAATATAGGGAAAATAAAATTTTGAATAATTAAAAGCAAATATAGGGTATGGAAACATTATTGTTGCATTCATGCTGGTGCATTTATTTTTTATTGTTGAATTCAAATTTGAATTTGAATTTGAATTCAAATGAGTGTTTGAATAAAAGAAAAACCTTTTCTTTTCTCCACCTCACTCTCAGCCCAGCCCAGTTCCTTCCCTCTCTCCTCTGCGCAGCCCAGCAAGCCGCGAGGCCCAGCAGCGCCAGCCCAGCCATCCCCTCTCTCTCCCGCTGCGGCTGACAGCCCGGTCCCACCTGTCGGCCTCTTCCTCCGTAGTAGCTGCGCCTGTGCTCTCTCTCTCTCTGCCGCTGACACCCTGGGCCCACATGTCAGCGCCTTCTTCTTCCTCCCGTCGTGGGCAACGGGACTCCTTCCCCCGATCCGCGCTACCAAATCCGCCGCGCCCGGACTCCTCGTGGCTTGGCCCGCACGCCAAGGAGCCCAGGGCCCCAATAAAGCCGCCGCCAAACCCCCCCTCCTCATGAACCCCCAAACCCTAGCGCCGCCGCAACCCTAGCCCCGAGCGCCGCCGTCGTCTTGAGCTCGTCTCGCCGCCGCATTGCCGCCAAAATCGAGCCGTGGAGCTTCGCGGTGTGGTGAGGAACTCGCCGAGCCTCTTTACCCCCTCCCTCTCGCTCCCCAGCTCTTGCGCAAGATCACCGGAGTCGCCAACCGCCGCCGCGCGTCGCTAGCCGCCACCATCGCCCGAGCCTCAAGCACAACCCCCAAAACGGGTTCGCCGTCGTCTCCTCTTTCTCTAGGACCAATCGCGGCGAGCTTTGTAGCACCATAGCGCCGGCGAAGCTCAATTCCGGCGAGCCCCGCCGCGGCCGCGGGCGGCGCCGCCGCGCTCCGGCGACCTAACCGTTCCCTTTCACCAGAGCCGTCAGATCTAGATGCAACGGTCCAGATCGCACCAGAGTCCGGTCCACCATGGACCCGTGGACCGCGGTCTACGGCCGGTCCACGGCACAGTGCCCTGTGACGTCAGCCGACGTCAGCCATGAGCCGCCACCATGCCTGATTTGCAAAAGAGCCCCTCTGTTTTCTGGAAATCAACCCACGGTCCATCCCTATTCAAAAGTATTTACAACTAAGTCATTTTTCTTTCGGTTTAGCCCTTGTGTTTTTGAAAAATAGAGCCCGCCGTCCTAGATGGCAGTTTTTACCCTGTAGCCCTCGAGTTTTTATACGAAATTATGTTTTAGGTCCCTGGTTTCTTTCAAAAACACCCCTGGAAGCCTAAAACTTTCACCAGCAAGCCCCTAGAGCCCGTTTTAAGCATGGTTTCTCCGTTTTAACTCCGATTTGAGTGATTTTCGCGCTCATGTGTTCGTAGTGAAGCGTACAGTAACTCTAAAGCCTTCTTTTCATCTTTTGTTTATGTTTAGTGTACTATTCTAATTAAATAACTTATTTGCATGTATGTGTGGATGCTTGTGTGGTGATCGATGTGAGTAGTTGACGAGCCGTTCGAGTTTGCCGACGATCCCGTTCCCGAAGAGCAGGTGCAGCAGCAGTTCACTGAGGAAGGCAAGTATAACACGGACAATCCTTGTTACCTATACACTATTTAATCATACAATTCATATGCATGTGTCTAATATTGTTAAACACTAAGGATGTTCCTAGTCTTTACCTTATTCCTTGTTTACCCGGGTTATATGCATTATGGTTAGTCTATGCTACGGGCTGCAACCAACATTTATTTTTATGTTAATATTGAATTAATGGTTCACTTCAATGATGATTAAAAGATGCTTTTTAGCAACATGGTTCGGGGAACTAGAGCATGTGCTTCGTGCTTTGTTCTAGTGTCTCTATAAGGTTTGGTCTAGGGAATTAGAGCATGTGCTCCGTGCTTTGTTCTAATGTCTCTCCATAAGGTCCGATTCTTAAAGCGACAACCCAGGAACCTGTTCGCCGCCGTTGGAACTATAATGGCTCTAGTCTTGGATAATTAGCTTGTACGTCTCTAGCTCGCCAGTGGTTACCGAAAGGCGTATGTGGGGAGCATGAGTGAGAGTATAGTTTGATCCATCAAGGACGGATTTATCCGTTGGCTATGTCTCGTTAGGCAAAGTCCCGTGATGTAAGCGCCCGATGTACGGCAGCTTCACACGTTGCGATGATTGCGCTCTCGCTCTGGACGCCATTGACCCCCTCACGTTGCGCCCTAAGCGTACGTCAATCTCGATACCTTGGGTTATGCTGCCTATGTTGAACCAAAACGGCTACTATGCTTGTTAGGGTGTTTTGTGAAAGTCCTTGTAACATAAGTTCTTTTGGATTTATGTGATCGGCGGGTAAAGGGCGAAACCTCTACAGAGTGTTGATCTATCATGATAGCCGTGCTCACGGATACGAGCGGCCTGGATCCTTTTTGATTAGAAGATGATGTTAGAGGTTGATGTTGGAATATTCTATAATTATTTATACATTATTATTAATGGGTTTATATTTGGGTTCTACTCATTTGTAGTAAATTGGATGGTAATAAAATAAAACAACTAAAAGTGCTAATGCAGTATAACCGTGTCAAGCTTTTGTTCTTGCATAACCCGTGTTATACTTGTTAAGTAAGATGGTTTACTTACACTTGCAACTATTCAACAAAATCCCGGATGGGTAACAGATGGAGCATTGAATGAGCAGTCGCTTGCTGAGTTTCTGGAGGATCTGCCTTACTTCTAGCTGTGTTCAACCAGTCGGTGTCCCTGTGGTTTTTGAGGCTCTACCTAGTTAAGACGTTTAATAATATTAAGACTTCCGTTGTGTTATTTGTGAAAGACTATGTCTTATGTTAAACTCTGATGTAAACTATTTTATTCGAGCGTTGTGTTCTCTGTGATTCAATATTTGTAATCTATATGTGTTCTGTGGATATCCTGGGCACACATATGGAAGCATTCGGATTTCTTGGAAATCTGGGTGTTACATAGTAGGACCTCAGGAAGAGTTGTTTCAGGGTTTTTCCTGGGTTCTTTTTGCACTGAGGCCTCTGGCGCACTTACTACCACAGGTGGTTCTCCCAGTGTGAGCTCTTCCTCTAGCTCTTGGTCCACCGCAACTGGACCAGCAAATACTTCAACTCTAGACTTTTCCTTTGCGGGATTCCCAGCCTGCAAATTTCTAGTGTTGGGACCTTCTTGGGGTCCCACCATGGTTTCAGTTACTTCCATGGCAGTGCTGGTTGTTTTGTCCGCAGGGTTGTTTTCTCCTATGTTTGGTCCCGATCCAGCATGCGGAGGCGAGGCAGGGTTGAAGATATTATGTATAATTTCTTCCTCTGATAATGGCTTACGGGCAGCGCTGCTTTGCTGCGGCCGGCTGGTTCTGATTTCTCCAATGGCTATCCCTGAAGAGGATGGCATCTTTGGTTGTGGGGATATTCTCTTCTTCTCCTCAAGGATGATCCTCACCCGAGGTTTGGCTAGCGTCCGTGCTCTTTTGGGCACCAGAGCACTAAGCTCTGTCGCTGCGATTCTCTTCGAGCTTTCCCCTCCCTTGGAGGTTGCCCCTGCTTTAGCACGGGGTTCTTCAGACTCCTGCTCCTTAACATTGTAATGTTGCTCGTCAGTTTCTTCATCTGTAGTTGTCTTATCAGAATACGGATTTCGTTTACCAACCTGATCACGATTTTTGGGATCTGGGCACCGGACTCTCACATTGGCTTCTTCTGCATTTGTTGGATCTAGGAGAGGCAGACTGACATATAGTGATTGCCTGGCTTCATACTGCAAAATGACACAAATGATCAGTACTGATATTATGTTGGCAAACTACGAGGATACACCAGATGCATTGGACTATATTTCGAAAGTACCACTATTACCTCAGGAGTCATGGTGATTGTGGATATCTCCATGATCTCTGGGATGTCTTCATTACTGATGGCCATATACTTCTTCAATAGTTGCATGGCCCTCTTCTCAGTAAAGGCTCCCGTAGCATTCCGTGAGGGATCAGTTTCCCCAGAGTATGAGTACCCTGGGTTACAGCGTTGTTTGCAGGCCTGGATCCTCCTCATCAGAAAAGATTTGTATACGCCAGCTCCTATCAACCCTTGCGATTTCATATCCTGGATCATGTTCAACAACTCCGGGATCTACATTGCTTGATTCACTCCAACCGATTCACTCCAGTTTGGCTTCATTGCTGGAGGCTGCCCTGAGCGGCTGGGTAGTTGAAGTTGATGGTTCTAAGCATAAAACCACTCCTTTTGTCAGTCCTTCAGACTCTCTTTGGTGGTATAATCCAGATATAGAGGCTTCATGCCTTGGCGGAATTGGATCCCCACCTTACCGACTATTTGGGATGGTCCGCTTGATGTCTTGACTCTGAAGAGGTGGCGGAATAGCACAACATATGGATCTATTCCTAGGAAAGCCTCACACAGGTGGATGTAGATGGATAAGTTGAGGATGGAGTTGGGGCTCAAGTGGCAAAGCTCTATTCCATAAAACCGCAGAATGCGCCGGAAGAAATCGCAAGTAGGCTTGCCAAATCCAACTTCGTAAAATGCCTTCCATACCGTGATTTCTTCGGTTTCTTCTGTGGGGTATTCATGTCCATGAGCACACCTCCACCGGCTGATCTCTTGCGCTGCGATGAATCCATCAGTTTCCAGATTCTTGATATGTTTTTCCTTTAGTGTACTAGTTGGCCAGTCACTAATTGGATCTTCTAGGCATTGGCTTTCTCCAGCTGGTGCCGCTTCTTCAGATGCAGCAACTTCCTTCATTGCTTCGGCCTTCCTCTTGGCGCTCTTGTTTCGGCTGGATCCTTCCCCACCGGCCATTTTGGTTCGCTGAAGCTTCGTGTGGACGGGATTAGGGCTCGAGGAAGTTGAGGATTTGTTTGCGTAGTTCTCGGATTGCTAACAGAAAAACTGTCGCTAACCCTTGACTTTTCGAATTGTTACTTCGGTACTTTTCAATTTTGGTCCTTCCTTGATCCTATATTTGAATTCGTTCAAATTTAGGCTCGGGGGCTCCGGGAATATTTTCAGGAAATATTTTTTCTGAAATTTTTTGGCTTAAATTGATAAATTCAAAGGAGTTCTAAAAGAACTCGGACTTCTTCGGAAATTGATTCTCTTCAGATTCGGACTTCGAAAGAGCCTCGAATTTCTTCTTCAAAGATAAACAAGGCTCGGGGGCTGCCCAATTGGACGCACCTATTCGGTGCGCACCAATCTGAACTTCAGAAAGATTTATGAGCACTTCATTACGTTTTCGACATCACGGTTGCAACTTCCAAAAGCAAGGAACCATGTGGGTTTCAAACAACCCTGATAGGTCTCAAAGAACTCTGTATTTTCAACAAAGCTGTCCTTCAGGAGATAAGGTGCTCGGGGGCTTGATGGTGTAGAGTCCTGATGGGCTAAACAACTCTGGCAGGCCATCCTATGGACTGGCCCAAGTAGAAGACTTGACACACAAGACAAGGATTAGTCCTAGTCGGTTAGGATAGGCTGTATTAGGAAATTAGAGATTAACTTGTAAAAGTCCCTGTTCCTATACGGTTTCTATGTAACCCTGTCCTCCGGCATATATAAGGGGAGACAGGGACCCCCTCAAAACACTAGATCAATACAAGATACACCATACAGACGTAGGGTATTACGCATATTACGGCCTGAACCTGTCTAAATCGTCTCTTGGCACCTTCGATTCTAGATTCTCGACGACTTCTCCTCAAACTCTTCTCTCGGGGCACCCCCTCGAGAGCCTAGTTAGCATAAATCACCGACAATATAATTTGATAGTATTACCTCTGTTTCAAATTACATATCGTTTTAGCTTTTCTAGGTTAATAGTATTTGTTATGCACCTAAATAAACATTATCTATATTCATGGCAAAATCTATGAATCTAGAAAACCAAAACGACCTATAATTTGGAACAGAGGTAGTACTCCCTCCCGTCCCAAAATAAGTGTTTTTCTCGCTTCCCGAGAAAACACTTCGATCAATTATATATAAAAATATGTTAACATTTATGATACAATATAGATATTTAGATGTAGTTTTTATAAAAAATATTTAGAGATTTAAACATTGCGTATATTTTCTACAAATTTAGTCAAACTCATGATACGAACACCCAAAACGACTCTTTCTGGGACAGAGGGAGTAGTAAATAAAAACTAAATTTTCAATAGTACATAAGAATTACTATAATTATAATTAGATGGTGTGCTGGGAGTTTTCTCGTATAGCAGGCATGAACCCATTTTGAACATTTCCCTTCGATTGTGCGCAGATTCTGACATGCGGGACCACATCCTATGTAGAGCCCTGTACTCATGTGCAAGTGTGACCACTCGCCCACAGCCCACGGAAAAAAATCCAAACCCTGCAAAATCAAAAGCAGCTCACCCGCTGAGCCTCCTGCCTCCCATCCGCACTCTCCGGCAATAGCAGCCTCCGGCCACCTCCTCTTCCGCCGTCGCTGCCAACAAATATTGTTTGCCTCAGCCGCATCCTCCTCCTCTTCCCCTCGCTCCCCTGCCGCCGCGGGCTTGGTCGCGCCTTCGCTCTGCTTTTGCCTCGCTCCTAGTCCAAGCAGCGAGCCGGATACGGCGGAACAAGAAGGGATTCAGATGCTACTCTGCTGCTCTCCGTTCCCCCCTCGGATCAGTTGTCCGCCCCCGGCGCTTCAACCGAGCAGCTTTCCTCGAAGCGTGCTCGGCTCCGGCGAGCAGGGGAGGAGCAAGAAGAGCAAGTTCTCCCGCGTCAGGGCGCAACAAGCTTTCAAGTCGAAGAACCAATCTCTGCGCTCCCAACCCCACCGGAGTGATGGCCACGGGGACCCTGCGGATGAAGACCCTGGAGGGGATTTGCCGTACTTCGCGGCGCCGCCGCTGCCGGACGCCGAGGCGGTCGCGTTCTGGCTGCGTTTCTGCCGGACCGCCGCCGGCGTTCGGAGAGCGCATGCGGTTGCCCTGCGGTCGTTCGGGAGCCTGGGGGTGTTCGTGTCCAACAATCTGATCAGTGCTTATGTTAGGTTCGACGAGATTGCAGATGCGAGGAAGGTGTTCGATGAAATGCCCGAGAGGAGCGTCGTGTCATGGACTGCGATGATGAATGGGTATCAGAAGCTCAGCTGCCATGATGAGGTTGTGAGGCTGTTTTTCGATATGGTGGCCACAGGATTGGAAGGTAACAGCTTGACTTTTGTTTGCCTGTTGAAATTTTGTGGGGAGCGGTGTGATGCTAAGCTGGGGCGGCAGGTGCACTGTTGCGTTGTCAAGGGTGGGTGGAGCAATGTGATAATGGACAGTGCGGTCGCGCACTTCTATGCTCAATGTGGAGATGTTGTTGCTGCGTCAGCTGTGTTTGATAGGATGGTCTCCCGCGATGTTGTCTCATGGACAACAATGATCACGGCTTATGTGCAGCACGGGCATGGTGACAAAGCTCTTCAAATGTTCCCAACGATGGTGGCTGAGGGATTTCGCCCCAATGAGTTCACTGTGTGCAGCGTACTTAAGGCTTGCACAGAGGAGAAGGCTCTAAGCTTTGGGAAGCAGTTGCACGGTGCCGTTGTGAAGAAGCTATACAAATATGATATCCATGTCGGGAGTGCGCTTGTGACTATGTATGCCAGATGTGGTGAGGTGTTCGATGCCCAGGCAGTGTTTGATAGGATGCCAAGAAGAAACACAATTACATGGACTTCGATGATCTCTGGATATGCGCAAAGTGGCTATGGTGAAGAAGCTGTCTTGTTATTTCGAAAGATGAAGATGCGCAGAGTATTTGTTAACAACCTCACTATTGTTGGCCTCCTTAGTGCTTGTGGCTCTATGAAGTCAATTTATATTGGAAAGGAACTGCATGCACAGATAATAAAGAACTGTATGGAAGACAATCTTCAAATCGGGAGTACGCTTGTTTGGTTCTACTCCAAATGTGGGGAGCATACTTATGCTGCAAGGATTCTAGAAGCAATGCCTGACCGTGATGCTGTCGCATGGACAGCTATGATTTCAGGCTACAACAATCTTGGCCATAATGTTGAAGCGCTTAAATCATTAGATGAGATGTTATGGGATGGTGTGACACCAAATAGTTACACTTATTCCTCAGCTTTGAAAGCTTGTGCCAGATTGGAGGCTCTGCGAGATGGAAAGAGGATCCATGGTGCTGTCAACAAGACCCAAGCTTTCTCAAATGTCTTTGTGGGATGCTCACTGATCGATATGTATATGCGGTGTGGGAAAGTTGATGAAGCTCGAAGAGTTTTTGATGCCATGCCAGAGCACAACTTGGTGACATGGAAAGTGTTGATTACAGGGTTTACCCAGAATGGACTCTGCGAAGAGGCTTTAAAATACATGTACCTAATGCGGCAAGAAGGTTATGATGTTGATGACTTTGTGCTTTCAACAGTTTTGACATCATGTGGAGACCTTCAGTTGGAATCAGATTGCATATCTTTTCTAGCTCAATAACTGATTCACTTTTGGTGAAGGTTTAGACTAGTTAGGGAATATCAGCAAAATGCTGGTGCAACTGTACAAAGTCAGTGGATGGTCTCAGGATGCTGAGACAATTCTTTGTCTGATTGTGCATTAGAAACATGATCAGAAACCGGTAGGTATTGATATACATATCCATACTTAAAAGGAACCTCTGGTAACCACTTTCCTTGGTTTTTCCTATGAAGATGTGTAGTATATCATAATTTATGCATTTTTAGCTGGTTGCAACCATGATTAATTATTACAGTTTAAACTATCATGGGCTCAATGGGAATCTGTTTACTTCTGTAAAGGAATTTTTCATCTCAATAATTTACTGGATGCCTTGATGGCCAAAAAATTTATGTATATATACAATTTACCAGAAGGCAAATAAAGCGAGGGAAGAGTCCTGTGCACTGGATTGAGATGCTCTCACAAATTTTACAGATATAATACTACCTACCTGTCCTTTTATCGAGCATGCAAAGTATTTGAGTGATATATATCAGAGTATATATATTCATATGAATATATGATCACATATATCATACATAATATACTTCGAACTAAATAGCAGGATCATATTTACCCGGGACGTGTTTGGTAGAAACTTCACCCTGCTGTCTCTTTCGCTGTGAGGCCCATGCTTTGCTTGCCCTCTCCCTTGTTCTTGCTTTCCCCGTCGATTCGGTTACTTCCATAATCTGTATTGATGCCAATATTTGGCAGCATGCTGTCTGAGCACAAACTGTTCGATCGACTGATGCCCCTTCTTTGACACCGACCCCGTGACATAACATCCAGGCGCTGGATCTTGGGTCTCGTATTAATGTTTGCCTTTGAACACGGCGTGGTAAAATGCACACAATCAATACAGTGGTCATGCGTATTTTGATCGAAACTCACGCGAATCATGAGTCGTCTGAGAACCAAATCATTCAACTATGAACAAATGATAAAGCCTACATTTCTGCAAACAAATTTGCCTAGGCCATCATCAAGAGTGACCCAGTAGCGCTTGAGACTTTAAAAACTAGCTGTAGGAATAATGTTTCAGCAATTTGCAGGACGGCTGTGAAATCTGTTTGCTTTGGGAAAACAAACAATCCCATAATATGCTGCATGCATTGACATGATCCTTGGGAGTAAGTTGTTATTAGTTATTCCAGCCCCTGGCTAGACATTGCCATCAATGGCACCCGCATGGTCTACATCTACTACATCAAATCAGTAGCCGGAAAGACATAATGCTTGATTTTGCCTATCTATTTTGTATATAGGCTTGTGAGTTGTGAAGTGCATGCTAGTACTTACCGACAAAGTAATTGACCAGCCCATATGCCTTCAGAAAATAGATTTTTATTTTTCAACTGCATGGTAGTCTGTCTCACAACTGAAGACGTACGGTATTGTGCTAGTAACTTTAAAGCTAGAAGTAAATTTTCCTCATATTTTTTTTTGTTTTAGAGTTATGCACAAAGGGTTTTTTTTCTTTTTGATACTTAAGTTATGCACAAAGGTTAAGAAAGTCAAGCTCACAACACAGAAAGCAAAGTTCCGCTTAGGAACCAAAAATAAACAACACCGCTACCAAACTAGTGTTACCTTTCATTAATTAATAACCAATATATTAGAAATGCATGTACTCATTTGGTTGTGATAGCAATAGCATTTATTTAACAAGGATTACAAAGGAAAAAAATAAAAAAGATTTTGAAAGAGAGAACAATAGGTGACAGTACAACAAAGAAAACAGTAAATGATGACAACACACAACTTTCACATTTGTCATATAAAATACCCCATTAGTCTTAAACAAGTCGAATGAAAAACATATTTTAAGTTTGTCTGAAATAAAAATATTTTGAATCTTGCATGCTACACAAGAAAAGTGGATCGCCTTGGTAACCATGATTTGGTAGAAGTTGTCCTGTGTTTATAAACGGAGGTTGCTGCACGTTGCATTAATATAGCCATATAGGAGTGTTTTGCATTGATATAGAAGAGTTTATAACTCTTTACCGCCAGAGCAGGCAGAGGACAGTGGCACTGGCGTGACAAGGGACGTGGAGACTTACCAAAAAAAAAAACTTAAATAACATAAAAGAGTGGAAATACTTTAAACGAATAAGGAAGTGGGCAATCTGGTCGGATTCGATCAATATATTATATCCCCTAATCAGTTATAGAGCTAACGAATGGGTAGTTTCATTGAAATTTTGAATTATTTACTTCTGGAAAATAGCATTCGCATATGATATATGCATAGACGTTTGCAAAAGCTTGGATATAGGAGCTTTACAGAACTTCACCAAATACAAATAAAAGGTCCTACAAACCTAACATAGTTGCTCTAGCAAACATGTATGGGTAACGTTTTTTACCGGAACATGTATTACGTTACACATCCACATTCCACAATTTAACGAATGACCTACTTACATGTTCCAACTGTAAATCTTTAGTTGATGGAAATCTGACCAGGGTTTATGCCATTATCACTTAAAAACACCACCAGGCTGTTTACCAGAGGATCATACTCACCATACGTGTCTAAGCAAAAAATTTTAACCATCACAAGGTGCTCACAAGTAAACGATCTGTCTTCAAGGTGCTCACAAGTAAACGATCTGTCTTCAAGGTTGTCTTCCAGGTTCGGATAGGACTACAACATGAAAATCATACAGACTTCAGCTTGATGGGCATGGGCATCAATTCACATACAAAGAGCAATAAACATGTGGACAGAAGCATTCAGGTACCTTGTTGAATCCGTTTCTGAGTTTCAGAGTAAGCTGCTCCAGATTTGGTGAATTCTGAAGGAAGATTGTCAATGCATAGAAGTATTCGTACACGCACCAGTTACCAAGTGTAAGGGTTGTAAGATTGTTGAATTTTGGGCACAATTGTAAATCCTGTTTTATCTCCAGCTGCACAAGGTTCATAAAATCCATGCCATATTATATCAATGTTTCCAAATGAATTAAGAGCAAGATAAAATCATGTGACGAAAACCATTAAGAGCCATAGTTCCAGGACACAACATAAGACAAAAACCACAACATAAGCGGAAATCATATTATAAGAAAAGCAGACCATGTTACACAGCCCTTTCCTAATTTCTGAAGAGAGAGTCATAAAAAGGAACATAGTTGTAGTTGGTAATAATTAATATATAAATGATTTCGTGCAAGTTAAGCAGATAAACTGGTGAAAAGGACAGCAGTTTATAAGATCTATCTGCTGGATTGTGCGGATGTGACTATAAGTATTTGGATGAACTAGCTGTTTGCTACTTGTAAGTACTGGCGAAAGTTAAACAATCATGCTCCTATAGAGGACATGCATTTTCTCGTCTTTCAACCTACATATTGAATATGATATAGAATAGATAGAGGTTGCTAACTTGTTTCCATTCATGTGTCTAACAACCAATTATGAACGTGTTCAGTCAACTATTTAGTGTACAGATGAGCTGAATACAAGGACTAGACTGTTTTTATGTTGTCATCTGCGAGCATTAATCGTCCCCCAAAGAGATTACTATAAGCTACTTGGTTTTGCAACAAAACAGAGAGTAAATGCATGACTAGGTCTCAAACTTGAATATATGAATAGCACAATGGATTTTCAATGAAAAACTAAAAAGCGTACCTGTGGTCCTCTGTAATTGAATTCCAAATCTGTAATACCATGAAGGCTCCAGAGAAATTGACACATATCATCAACCAGGTCATCATTGGTACCAAACGCAAATGATGCTGTCACTAGTGATTCCATGTTCTTCAGTAGAGGTATTCTTGCACCGTCAGCACCGTCAGGAAAGAAGTGAAGATCAATGAGGCTTGGAATAGAAATAGTGGCCCGTCCTTCAAATGTGCAGTAACAATTAGCATCAATGGTCAAAACCTTCAGTGTGTGGGAGGAAATCTCAGGGTGATAAATGATGCAGGAACGTAATACGAGACGTTCCAATACTGTGCAGCCCGTTCGGAGGTTCTTAAAGAAAGGTGGTTCCAGAAAAACAAGGGTGAGAAGCATGCTTGTCACGAAGCAGAACTTTGAAGCAAACACCGCAGGATCGAGGTGCAAGTCAATGGACCCTCCGAAAACCTCAATAAGCCGGACATTGCTCTGTAAAGCATGGCGGATCCATAGGTTAGCATCTCTGGAGTCGGCTACAGGGTCGTTTGACCCATCGGGTATGTTGTACTGAAGCCGGAACTCGTGCAAGGCAACGGGGTTACGGAGCATCAAGAAGCGGTTGATAAAATTCTTGAAAAGCACGTCGTACGCAATCTCGGTGCCAGCCTTGCCGTCAAACTCGTCGTGCGACGCGTTGATGCGGGGCACGGAGCGCCAGAGGTTGCGCC
Source organism: Digitaria exilis (assembly GCA_015342445.1). Taxonomy (NCBI): domain Eukaryota; kingdom Viridiplantae; phylum Streptophyta; class Magnoliopsida; order Poales; family Poaceae; genus Digitaria; species Digitaria exilis. The sequence goes on from JACEFO010000143.1 coordinate 22,595, forward strand.
AGCGCCGCGACAGCACGCAGGTCTGCACGAGCTGGCGCGCTTCCAGGAAGGAGATCGCGCGGAGGAGGACGTCGGTGCTGAGGGCGTTAATCCTGCACGCCGCTCCCGACGGGACCACCCGCGCGTCTCTGGATGCCTCTGCCATGGCGTCGGGGTCACAGGGGCGTTTCATCGAACAGGTGGTGTTCAGACAAGCTGCAGCACGGAGAAATGTAGATTTGAGGAGCCAATCCGCATATCAGAACGAGGATGGAGATCGCCCAGGGAATCAAAAAGATCATGAAGCGAGTTTCGCATAGAAATGGCAGCAATCGAAGTAAGGAAGAATGAGCAAACCTGCGGGCTGCGGCCGTGCTTCCTGCCTTGCCTGTGCAGCCGCGCCCGCGGGACAGCTGGCTCCCTTATGATACCAAGTAAATGCGGTCACACCATTATAATTTCGACCATCAAATATTTTCGAAGACTTTTAAAGTTTTCCAATAAAAATAAGCATGAAAATAGTCGTGAAAACTTCAAAAAAAACTTTTAGCGACAAATTATTTTGAACTTAAAAAGAAAGAGAGAGAAAAGACATATGAAGCTTTGGTTTGGAAAGTAAATTAGAGAAAATAATATGAAGTAATCCTAAGATAAGCGTCCGTTGGGCTAGACAAAATTTTTTTGGTTCACAAAAACGACCGTTTCTGCTTCAAGACAGAATTTAGAAGAGATAATTCCTTCTATGGCCATGAGAAAATTTTTGTTTCCTATTTGGCCCTCACCATGGCCCTGCTGTCAAAATCACGAGTTAATACCGTTAACCAGGGCGTTAAAAGACATTTTTACTCCTGAGCATGAAAGGTTTCTAGCCACTTTTAAGTTACTGTACAAATATGTCTAAATTATGTTGGATTTGTATGTTATTAACCATATGAAATGGCACAGCAAAAAATGCTCTAAATAATTATGTGCCGAATACAAAAAAATTAGGAAACAAATATCAAAAACACGTCCAACCACAAGCTCCAGCAAAAACATTTCACGTTCAGAGGTAAAAATCTCTTTTCATGCCCTAGTTAACGGTGTTAACTCATGATTTGGACGGCAAGACCATGGAAGGAATGAAATTTCAATTGAGGGTCAAGCAGGGAACAAAAATTTTCTCAACGCCATATAAGGAACAATTACTTTTTTTTCGGGGCATGAAAGGAATTCTCTCAATCTAGAACCCCTTGGACAGGCAGAGACAAAAAGGATAAAATTTTAGTTAAACCGAACGTTGGAGTATCATGTAACTAACTTTTGATTGCTGACTCAGGCAACTGTTTGCGGCAATTCTATTTGGTGTTTGCTACGGTTTGTGTGGCTGACAGGCGAGTTATGCCCAAACTTTGTGATAACAGACTGTCAGACTCGGCCGCAGGTCATTGCACCATATGGGAGGCCAGAAGCCCAGAATTGACTCGTATCAAAGAAAACATTTCCAACTTGGGTCTCGTGTAAATGATTGTCTTTGAACGTAGCGTTGTAATGCACAAAATCAAGACAGTGGTCTCCGAGTAAGAGGTTATTTTTTGTAAGGAGTGTTTCCTTATCAATTGATTGAAATTTGGAGCCTTCATCAATAACCTACTATGACCATTGGATCTAAATCCAACCATCCAGATTCACCCCTTCCTTTATCTATTCTTTCTCTTTCCTCCTCCATCTTCTTCCTCCCCGCACGCGACTCGCACCGTCAGCCCATCGGTACTGCACCGGACTCCCCCGCCGCCACCACCTCCCGGTCGGCTCCGGTGGCCGTCGCCGCCTCCGCCGCCGCCGCCCTACACTAACCAATTTGCCCCAGACACCCCGCCGCCTCCACCGCCGGCCGACAGTCGCCCGGAGCTCCCTCTAGGGCCAAGCACGGAGGTAAGCCCCCAATCCCCAAACCCTAACCCCCAAATCCCCCAAAGCCTAACATGAGAAGGAAGATTTTGGGTGGTTGATAGAAAATCAAAATTTCAACCGGTTGATGAGGAGTAAATCTCTTTTTTTAAAGCACCGAGTAGAGGTTATTGGTTTTTTTTAAAAGTCTGTTTTTCACCCTTCAACTGTCACAAAAGTCTAATTTTCAACCTTAAACTACAAAACCAGATACTAAAGGTCATCCAACTATCCAACCCATGCAAAATTGGCCCTTTGGGTGGTTTTGAGGGTGGTTTTGGATTTTATAGAAACAACTAAAATATTATTTAAACTTTAAAAACCATAACTAATTTATTTTGGACCCGAAAAAATATGAAATTAGTGCTAAGTTCTTTTAAATTGGAACTAACCTAGCACAACATTTAATGTTATTTGGATATTATATGTTTATATTCCTAGTGTCTTATTATTTTTCTAAAAATAAATAGATTAAAAACAAATAATATGCAAATAACTTCTCATGGTGCACCAACATATAGGTCACATGTTTAGAAAAATATTGGCAACGGATTCATATTTTTATAATTCAAAATAAATTAGTTATGGATTATTTTAATATAAAATTATTTTTTAACTTTTTTGAAAAATACAAAACCACCTTCAAAACCACCAAAAAGGCCAATTTTGCATGATTTGGGTAGTTGGAGGATCTTCGGTGTCTGGTTTTATAGTTGTGGGTTGAAAATCAGACTTTTGTAATAGTTGGAGGGTTAAAAATAGACTTTCTTTTTTTTATTGGTTGGTTATTCCAGCCTCTAGCATGAGCCTGACAAAGCCCAGCATTGCAGCCCACCTAGCCCACATACCCCCCATGTACGGACGCTCGATTTTTTTATTTTTAAGCCCTTTTCTAAAACTTTCCTCAAAAATAGGTCCCTGGAAGAACGTTTTGGGCATTTGGACCCCGGGGCTCGGTGCAAGGTATCTGGCGCCGAGGTAATACGTCTCGGCGCCGTAGATCTTGGCGCTGAGCTCGGAACGCGACGCGGAGCTCGGCGCCATACGCCCATATACCCTCTGTTTCGAAATTTGGCCTTCCTCCTCGATAGACGCCGCAGCCTGCCACTTCTCTCTGTCCTCCAGCCACCGGCGTTGTCTGCTCATCCTTCTCCCCGCCGCCCGCTGCTCCTCTTCCTCCTCGCCGCCCGCTGCTCGTCCTCCTCCCCGCTCGAGCACGCGGCGGGCTTCGGCGAGCCAGCGGCGGCGGGCCGAGCGAAGGAGGGGAGGGCCACTCGGCCGGCCTCCGCTCCCCCGCTAACCACCCGGGCTTACCATTACTAATTCGAAATACTAATATCACAATGCTTACCACAAACTAGTACTAATTGCTTACCATAAACCCACGGCGTCTCTACCGCTCCATTTGTTTCCACGCATAGTTCACACACATCCAACATATCTGGCGGAATGTTTCATCCTCATCAGACTTAGCCACTTTGTAGTGATCACCGCAGAAGCACATAGGCACAGGAATACCCTTAGGTAGCGGCAAAGGGGTAAAGGCATTCTCCCACCCTCGCGTGTACGTATCCTTTGCTTTACCACGCCTAGGCATCATAGAGTGGATATTTCATATCATATAACTAGACACTAAAACAATATTAAATATTAACATTTCTCTCATTTGGCACATGTAAAATTTATAACCTAAGCATCACTGTCTAAGCAATTAATTGAATCATTCATCTAGTTTGACATCCAAATCATAGCTAACCATTTGCTATTTGGTTCAAAATCAGAGCAACACAAAACAAACCCTAGGTCATCTAAATCATCCACGAGATATCTATGCGTAAAATTATCATGAAAAAATGAGAAACTAGGAGATGATACCTTGCTCTTGATGATGGAGCGATCAAATCCAAGTTTCCACGGACAAATATGCCTAATCGAGGTGTTTGACGGGTTGGGGTGGGGAGAAAAAACGAGAGGAGGAAGAACAGAATGTGAACCGCTCGGTCTGGGTGTTCTGCGCGCGAGTTAATTGCTCGAGCTTGGCGCCAAGACATGTGGCGCCGAGCTCAGCGCCAAGCTCTGCGGCGCCGAGGTATATGCCACGTGGGCGCCATGTTGGAATGCTCCGCTGGCAGTACCCGAGGCTTGACGACAAGATCTACGGCGCCGAGACGTGTTACCTCGGCGCCAGAGACCTTGGCACCGAGCCCTGGGGTCCAAATGCCCAAAATGTTCTTTCAGGGGCCTATTTGTGAGGAAAGTTTTAGAAAAGGGCTTAAAAAAAAGTTGGACGGACGCGCCGTCCGCGTTGGCCCATCGCCCGTTCCCTTCCCTTCTCCGGCCGCGACTCGACAACGAATCGCTTCCGCCTCACGCGCGCCTCCCTCCTGGGTTCCGCTTCCGCCTCCGCCTCCGCCGTGCCTCCCTCCTGGTTCCGCCTCCGCCCTCCGCTTCACGCCGGCGCTCGCGCTGCCCTTCTCTCCCCCAGCAATAGCCCCCCAATCCATCCTCCTCCCCTCGTTCTGTCCCCGTCTCCCGCCGTTTCTGGATCCCGGCAAACCTCGCAGGGCATCGCCGCTTCAATCCCCTCGGCGACCTTCCCTACTGAAGGGTGCGGTCCCAGGATGGTGGAGGACCAGCAGTGATACGTAGGACGAGGCGGCGGCCGGCCGGCGAGTGACACATCTTGTCCGCAAGCAATCCCCGCCTCCGTCTGCTGTATGTCTCTTCAATTTGTTCATGCTAATCCAAAATCCGGTAGCTTCTTCAGGCTAGAATTGCATTTGTCCTCTATCTGCACAACGGTGTGTGAATCCACTTGTTTCTTTCGGTCATGCTTTGATTTTTTTTTGCTCGATCTGGTTGCGTTTTGGTTTGAACTGATGTACTGCTCCTGCTCGCGACCATACCCTGATGCGTGATAAGTCTGAACTCTGATATCCATTTAGTACTCCGATTAATAGATTATTTATGTTCAAATTGACGATGTCATTTCGTGAGTTGCTTTGCCGATTGATGGTTCATTTGGTTGTTGAGATCGAGTTACAGGTTGGTGTGTGATTGTTCAGTTAACCGATTTCACCGAAACCGAACTTTGTCTGTTATTTATTTTTCAGGAGCAATTTCGGTGGGCAACGTATCCTACGTGTGAGAACTATGAGAACTGCAACATAGACCACATGATCTTGATCCAATGGAGAGATGTGAGGGGGGATTTGCGAAAGTATGATTTTGCAAATCCAAGGGGGCGGTGCAAATCCCCCTCCCACCTTTCCCTACGTGCTCCCCTTGGATCAAGATCATATGGTCCAGGTTGGAGTTCTCATAGTTCTCACACGAACCTGGTTCTCATAGGATACGTTGCCATTTCAGTGAGCAGTTTTCTATAACCGATTTTTTTGCTCACCGAATTAACTGATCTGATTTAACCGTATTAACCGAATGTCCATGCCTACTCCCGTCCTTTCCGCTGCCGCAGCCTCTCCGTGTCGGCACTGGTGAAGATGATTCCACAGAGCCAGAGCAGCTCCCTGCAGCGTCTCCACAATGTCGAGAAGGTATCCTCGCGGCCCACCCGCGCTCCTCTCCGATTCCGGCTGTTGTTGGTTCGGTTCCTGACTATCCTTTTTGTGCGCGTGCAGCGGATAGTGCGGGTGCTGGAGCTTGCGGGTGCGGTGATGGAGGAGCTGGGGAACTCTCAGGGCCCCCGCACTGATGCAGTCGGTGCTCACTGCCGCGAGTTCATGCTCGCTATGAAGGTAACCACCGTACTGCATTCCCTTGATCTTCCTGCCCACAGATTGTAAATCCATTTGCTCCCTTGTTCCTGCCGTTGACTGTTGCTTCACCTTAATCCTCACTAAGGCTACGCTAGAAACACTACTGGAAAAATCAACAGCTGGTTTTTATGTGCTGTATGCAAAATTTTGCTCCTGCCAATGTTTCTACTATATGCTTTCCATCAAACTAAACTATATTATGTCCGCAAGTCCATCTTGCCTTCAATTGCTTTTTACTCTTGGTTCGCCAAAAAACAATTGCTGTTGTGGAATATTTTTTTTAGCATGGTTGTTATGGAATATTTGTGCCACAAATTAAACAGGCTAACTCAGTGCCTCATATTGTTTTGGTTGGAGTAGGAAATCCAAACGACATTGCGCGAGGAAATCAAAAGTGCATGTGAATATCGTCCATTTGAAAAGTGTGATTACAGCGCGAGGATTGCTAATGAGATATGCTGTAAGAAGCTGCAGTATGTAATCGAGAAGTTGGATACCATGCAACAGAATCTTGAACAGAGCACTGGTGATGTTTAGCATGCTGCCTACATGTTTGTAAGTGTACTGGACCCTGGTTTCTTTTTCTTTGTTGGGGTGGGGGTGCTGTACTGCTGTTTACATTTAAAATGAAACTTATTTGTATCCTAAACCCCTTATACTATGGAGTATAAAGTGTAAACTGCATAGGGAATAAGGATTCTCTAGGTCGACAAGAAATTAGGTGATTTTGCTCAATATCCTACTGCGGTGGTATAGTTTGTGATTAGCTCCTTTCATTTTCCCTTTAGCCAACCATTAAAATCTGTAACATTACCTTCTTACATGCATGTACTTTTATTTTGTTTGTAAATTTGCCTGCAGGAGTTCTTTCCATTCATATCTTGATGTGTAACTTTAAGTCTTCACCTTGTCCCTCAACGTGTGATTCTGCAGTTTGAGAGGATAACTTTCATACCAAATATTTGTTAAGAATTACTCCACTTCTAATATTTTGGGGAATGATGTGGCTAGATCTTCAAAAATGCAGTATTTGGTTTGTGATGCGTGGGGTAGGTATCTTTCTATATATTTCCATATGTCCAAAAGGGCGAATTGTTTTTTTCCCTTTGTAATGCTGATGATCTTTCTTGTACTCATCCTTGATGAATTGCCTACCTTCTGAACAGCGATCAGGTTTCCTCTAAGCTAAAGTACTCATACTCAATTATCTTCAGGTTTGGGAGCAACATATATCAGATCGAGCAGTAATGGAAGAAACGTAGAAGGTCTCTATCAACTTATAATAGGAAGCTTTGCTCAACCCTGGGACTTCAACCTATGGTTTGTTTGTAGTGCATTTCTCGCCTTCTCGGGTTGAGAGTTTTTAGTTTCAGCTGCAGCTGTGCAGATCAGCTGCCTGCTGATGCTCAGTAGCACAGATCTTGGCTAGCATCCGTGGGCTTAAAATTGTTCAGGCACTGTATTTTACTGATGAGAATTTGCTCTTGTGTATTGCATATACTGCTTCCTCCTTGATGCTATATTGTTAACTCATTCTTGTGTGTTGCTGATGGTTCGTCATACATAGCCTTCAAACTTCATCAGGTTTCAACTGCTATAAATACTGTTTGATCTTTTAGTCTATTTTAGAGCAGGTAAAACATAAGCCATTTATCTGCCAATAAACGAAGTCTAGGCTTATAGAAGTGGATTGGATATGCCGCCACATCAATCTCTTGAATACTTATATTCCGTTCTATGATTCAGTATATCTTTCTCTTTGTATATTTTGTAAAAAATATTGCGGGCCTGTTCTTTAATGAATCCACCAATTAGGTGAACAGAGCACTTAATTTGTGGGTGCAGGGTGGAGAGTCCTGTTGCATTAACTAAGAGTATCATGGTGTGTAAGCAGGGTTTTTAACCCTCTCTTCTTTAATATAATGATACACAGTTCTCCTGCGTGTTCTAGAAAAAAAAAAGTCATGTTGCATGTGAGGTCAAGGTGTCTGGAGGACACATGAGGTTAGCTGACACTCTTAAGGTTATATGTGTCATTTACAAGTGTCTCGAGGAACGTACTTCTGCCAAAGAGGGAAAGGACCCTGCCTGGTTGGGTCAGAAGAGAAAACTGGTAGTAAAGCCGTGGTGGATGCTGTTACTAGTAAGGGTGAGACATTTCTTGGTGAAGGCTCTTCAGGCCTCACTCAGGGCTATGGATGTGATGTTATGCCTACTATGACCACTTGAACAGAGATTTCTGCAGAAGCAGTTACAGATAAGGGAAAATAAAGAACTGTCAGAGCTAGCAGCCAACCTCCATGCATGCCCAAGTAGTGCAACACACTACTGAGTCCAGAGAGTGGAGGATAGGGCTTAACTTGAGTTCTGATCTAAATTCAGCCATTGATGTCGGCGGACAAGTCTTAGACCACATTCCTCAGGCAGAGGAGGGGCATAGGAGTTGAGGAGACAAATGATGACTGCCTAGCCTATATAGCCTCAGTTTTGTACAGTTGAGGCCCCAGAACCATCTGTGAATGATGAATCAGCATCCACACCAACCCAACTCATATTGAAGTTGAGGTGTACAAATGCTCCTATTGTTTAGCTGGGCCCTAGTCCAAGTATTCTTCCACAATCTATGGCCATCGGACCCTTTGAGTGTGTAGAGGTAAGTACAACTACTGAGCTTTCACCTTTAACTTCCAACATGCTCCTCCTTATGACTATCCATGCTTTTCTAGTGGAGAATATAACAAATTATCCTGCTGAAAATATGTGGAGGGACAAATAAGTGCACCTGAATGAGTTAGGGAACTGGTAACTCTATCTCTTTCTCCTCATTTTGAAGCATATCTATGACTGCCTCTTTGTATATTCGTGCCGCATTTATTTTGAAGTTCACAACTGAAGCAGCATGTGCATTAATAATCAAGCTGAGGGATCAAATCTGTTTACTTGAGACTGAATGGATCCCAAGGGAAATTTATGAGATATGTGTGCACTGGGACTAGTCACTAGTGATTCCCCATATAAATGGGTGCTATTGATATAACTGTATCCATGGCTGCGGTTTTCTACTTTTCTTTATTAGACAAGTAGCTGGTATGCCCACGAGGGACATCCTTCATCTGTGGCTAGATTCAACAATTTACTATTTGAATTTAAGATAATCAACAATATCTTATTGTAGCACATGACATGTAGAAGCACATTGTTGAGTGCGACATTGTGTATACATTTTCATTAATGGATACATTATCTGTGTTACATTTTCTTACCTTAAACCTCAATCTTGGCTATGGGCATGGCCCTATCTTTTGATGGCTAGAGAAAACATGATCGAATATAGGTGAGAGACAAAGGAGAAGTAAGCACTTGCTGGCCGCCTGTTTTTCTTCTTAAAAATTCCATCTATGACCTAACTAATAGAAAAATCAGATTAGGGACCTAGTTTGAGCAAAGCACGCCTATTCATATTTAAAGAGAGGGGTGGGGGAAGGGGGGTGTTGCCGAGGAGTGTAGCTTTTTTTCTTACTTTGTTGCTTAGGACAACCATAAGGCAACCTGATTTAGTGGACCAATGGTGTCCTAAATTGTTTGTGCTGTTATTCTTCTGCTTATTTGGATGGTAGCTTCCTCCTTCATGTGGATCCACAAAGGGCGTGGGCTGTTGCCACATACACAAAAACGTTTGTTTTTAGTGGACAAGGTGAAGAAGCCTATTCCAAGAATGCCTCCTTTTTTTGTGCCAAACCAGTGTTTATGATCTGTAATCATGATTAAGGATCATCATAGATTTGAGCGAAGATTATGGTGATGAGAGATTGCAGGGTGCGGAGATCCGCATGGCTGGCGACACCCACAAACAAGGCACATGTTAAAGGTGCTCTGGGTTTAACTGCTTGATTAAAACTGATAATCAGGGTGGCGTTTAGTCCCCTTTCCTGGTACAACCTGAGTACTTGAATAATTTAGAAACTAACAGGCTCAACTAACAGACTCCAGGACCAAAATAACTCCTAACCAAATGAAATTCTAAACACTAATTTCCAATCTTACTTCTAACTGATCAAATCAACTAACATAAAAGAATAAATCATGGATAAACTTCCTTTTGGAGCTCTGGGAGTGTGTCTGGCCTGCGCGTTGCTGGTAATACTGGCCTACCATGACTCCCATGGCCCCAAACTCCTTTGGCATGACCACTAGAAAATTTTTTGTTTTGGAGGTCTGCGACCATGCGCTGCATCTCAACTAACTGGTCATGGTAAGTTTCCAACTCCTTACATCCTCTTCCCTCAAAGGCGCAATTCATCATGGGTGCCAGCTTTGGATCAAAGTTCTTCACCTTGGCCTTTTGCTCCTCACCTCTGCGGTTTGCAGCCTCTATCTGTTTCTTCAGCTTTGCTTCCTCTCTCATGAGCTTTTGGATCATCATTATCATAGCAGTGACTTTGCTATTGCTAGCATGACCTACAAAGATCAAAGAAGTAGTTAGTTTCAGAGTTGATAGTCTGACAGAATAGTGGTTAAAGTAGCAGTACTTACTGGTGGATGATAAGATGGTACCAGTGTTTTTCTTGTCCATTCTCGGTGAACCCTTCACAATAGACTACAGAATGTGTTCTAGTGTCTCCGTATTATTTATGGTGTAGCTTGGCGACGCGCATGCCCTTTTTTAGGCGGTATTAGATTTTACGGGAGTATATTAATGCACACCAAATTGTAGCCGTCTAAAGATTGGATGCATCCAGCTCTTAGGTTTATTAGGCATGTTATGTAACACTGGCATGGAGACTATAGTGCTTTTTAGCAGGTAGTAATTGCTCAAAGGCGTGTACTTAGTAGGATTTGATGTGTGCAAAATTTGATCATGGAAAGTTTGGATGCAGCAATCTGGAAGAATATATGGGAAGGAAAGAAAATACCAGCTTAGAAACAAAGGCTTATTTTTGACAGGTAGAGGCATGGAAACCAAAGTGCTTTTTAGCAGATAGTAATTGCTCAAAGGCGTATATTTAGTAGGGTTTGATGTGTGCAAAATTTGACCGTGGAAAGTTGGATACGGCAATCTGGAAGAATATATGGAAATGGAAGAAAAATTCTGGCTTAGAAACAAAGGCTTCTTTTTAGCACGTGGGGAATGTGCATATTTGGTGTATCATGGCCTATGGAGGTAATGAATGTTTATTTTGCAGGAATATGTCCAGTGTGAGAAATAGGTGGCCTGGTGGCCTTAACAAATCCTGATTGCCTTGGCTACTTGGCTACCTTCTTTACCCTTGTACCCGTCGAATAAAACGCGAGTTCATTGCTCATTCAGCACCAAGGGAGTGGCGACCCAATTTTTTTGCTCAGTTATCACCCTAACTACAGGATATGGTGTCACACCAGGAGGGTGGAAGATAAGCACTTGCTCATTTGATATCAAATCTATATTAAGATTGGCATGTCGCTAAAGGGTCATGACCCAAACAACATTCTAAAAATTGGGGTTTCACCTGCATAATAATAACAGAGTTTTTACTTGACCTGAACCTAAATTTTCAGCAACTTGAGTTAGGTCTTACAACTTACAAGCTTACAGGTGCTAATATGTAGGCTTGCAATTATTCGGTAAGCAGATTTTTCTGTTTATTGCATCTGTGGCATCTAAACTACACTGGAATACATTACTTTATCCTTTCCAGCATTGCAGGCTGAACAGAATCAGTACAAGCAGAGAATGCACGAATTGGAAGTTCGGTGAAGAGATGCCTTCACAGACAAGGGAAATCAATCGTGTTTGCCATTGCAGGTAAATGTAAATGTTTCTGTTTGAGTTTTGACTCTGCATGTTCTTTAGCGCTTTAACAGCCTCAGGATGTTTACTCTTTAGCAACACATTGCCATGAACATCTGTACAAGCAGAGAATGCACGAATTGGAAGTTTGGTGAGAGATGCATCCCAAGACAAGAAGGAAAATATCTTGTTTTGCTATTGCAGGTAAAATGTTTCATTGAGTTTTGACTCTGCATGTGTCTTAGCGCTTTAGCAGCCTAAGGATGTTACTCTTAGGCAACACATTGCCATGAACCAAAGATAATGCCTCTGCTGATAGGGATGGCAGTGATGGAGCAGAAGATAACATGTCTTCTATGTGATCTTAACATATATTTTAGTAGTTGCCCGTGCCAGTGTGGCACTAATCTCATCACTAATGGTGCCATTTCGATAGATAAACCACACCAGGAAGTAGAAATCAATTAATAATCCTAATGTTGCTAACCTGTCCAATGCTTTAACAGTATACCTGTGGCGATAGGACATAACCATCGAAGGACCAGAGTATGCCCACCCATATAGAATCTTGATCGTTTTTTTTTT